>SJYT01039983.1:0-32005 GCA_006410635.1 Cephalophus harveyi
AGCCGCCGCAGATGGGCCTCGAAGGCGGCACCCAGAGGGTCACAGCAGGCTGGCCCCCCTGGAAGAGCAGGAGAGGAAGCAAGAGGGAAGGTTAAGAGCCAAGCCATTCCTGAAAGTGGGAACAGGGAGAGTGTTAGCTACCACTGCATGTGGTGAGACTCACAGCTGCACAGGGACACCCAGGGACGTGCATGAGACCATCCCCTGCCCCGCCCAGCTACCTGTCTGCTGGAGAAGTGGCCCTGCTCACCTGCCCACAGTGACCACCAGCCCCTCCCCGAGAGGGACACTACTCACACAGAAGCCTCGGAAAAGCCAAGTGCTCTGAGCATTCCAGCCAAGGCAGTTCCCTCCAACTGTTCCTGCCCCCTGCTCTCACCCCAGGCCAGGATCACCTACAGATATTATGAACCAGGCGATTCCCATCTGCCACCCGTCTCCAGCTGTCAGTGCCGCAAACACAGGGGCCCTGTCTCCATCACAGTCGTGTCCCCAGCACAGGCTCAGCGCTGCTCCCAGGAGAGGCGTGTCAACGTTAAAGAAACACACACTCTCCTGCCAACGGTGCCAACCCTTCTACTTAAGGACAAATGTGCCTACCTTTGTCACTGCCGTTTACAGAGAAAGGTATATTGCCATCAATGGGGGTAAACTCAGAGACAAAATACCGCTTTCTGAAAGATAAAAGCACGTGAGTCATGTTAGTGGACGTCAGCATCATGAGACTGTTCTTGACGGTCCCACAGCCCTATTAAAAGCTGACTTCCTCATCCTGTTTGCTGCCTTCCTAACTGGTGCCTTCCTTTCCCAAAGTTGCCTTGCTCCAGGTCTCTCTGCTCACTAGTCTCAGGGGAAAATTTAAGAAGGTATTA
The DNA here is from genome assembly GCA_006410635.1 of Cephalophus harveyi. NCBI lineage: Eukaryota > Metazoa > Chordata > Mammalia > Artiodactyla > Bovidae > Cephalophus > Cephalophus harveyi. The sequence goes on from SJYT01039983.1 coordinate 873, forward strand.
AGAAGATAATTTCACCTTGTAGCCCTCACTCACATTTAAAAGTTTTAGGTCCTTTAAAAACACAGTGAACACTATATTCCAGGAACAATGAGCACATCTGGTGCCTAGATCTTGGTTTCTAAACACCCTTTTTCAGGGAAAGGAACCAGGGCTCCTTGCAGAAGAGGGTACTTCTAGGGCTGGGGCAGGGAAAATACTGAAATATTCTGTGATTCCAGAAAAAAGAACAAGCTTGAGAAAGGTGAGGGCATGCTTAAAAAACACACAGGAGCCAGCAGAAGGTGCTGCCAGTGGTCAAAATTGGAAAGATCTGAGCAAAAACATAAATGATGATATGAAACAGAGATCACAGTTGTTTTTTTTACGTCCATTATGTAAACATAACTAAATAAATATTGGTTAAGTAAGTAAGGGAGAAGGAATAAGAGAGTAAGTCCAGTTAGCAAATGGAGAAGGAACAAGGGAAACAAAATGTCACCATTAGGTAAAAACCACAAGAGTTAAGTGTTGAAGACCCACGGATGGATGCTAAAATCAGGGAACGACAGCTTGAGGAGAAATGAGGTTATCAGTACAGTCTCAACACAGCTCCCAAAGATGTTTATCAACTCCAAAGGAAGGAACAGTAGCTTCACAGTGGAAAAACCCAGCAGACATCTTCTAAACCAAACGATGTAGGCTAATATCACCAGTGATGAGACGTATTGGCATCATAAGCCGTTGACATGATACACTGAGAAAGACACATCGCGTCTGTGATGTTGTCAAAAACCTCCACCTAATCATGAGAAAACATCAGATAAAACCAAATTGGGGTGTATTTTACAAAATAACTGACCAGCACTCATCAAAAGTGTCAAGGTCATAAAAGAAAAGGAAAGATGAGCAACTGTCATGGATTGAAGGAGACAAATAAAACAAGAAGTGAATGTGACATGGGGTCCTGAAACAGAAAAAGGAAGAACCTTAGAGGAAAACCTGGTAAAACCTAAAAAAAGACTGTGGTTTAACCAATAATGGTATAGTTAGTAGTTTGTCGCTCAGTCGTGTCCGACCCTTTGCGAGTCCATGGACTGTAGCCCACCAGGCTCCTCCCTCCATGGGATTCTCCAGGCAAGAGTACTGGAGTGGGTTGCCATTTCCTTCTCCAGGGGATCTTCCCGACCCAGGGATCGAACCCAGGTCTCCCGCATTGCTGGCAGATGCTTTAACCTCTGAGCCACCAGGGAACCCAATGTTATTTTCGTGGTTTTGATTAAATGATATACTATGGGTGATGTGAGTGGTAACATTAGAGGAACCCAGGAGAGATATAAATAAACTCTAACTATTTCTGCACCCTTTGAGTAAGTCTAAAATTATTTCAAAAGACAAAAGTTTTAAATAAACATGTTCTCCTAAGTCAAGACGCAGGTATCTAAAAGGACTACAGTACCGCATTTAAAAGCATTTGAATCAGATTTGGCTCAGTAGACTTTCTGTTAAAAAATGGATCTTTTAAATCCCATGCCATTTTTGAATAAACCAATGAAACTAACTTTAAACATCTCAACATCTAAATAGGGTTTTGATTGTTGACTAGATGCAGGACATAAGCAAGTCCTGGAATTGTATTAATGCAGATCTTTGTTCTTCCTCTCATGAACCAACGTCTACCAAGCGAAAGCTTAGAAATGCCACTGGGTTAAGTTTGCTCTTCTTGTCTGGGGGATGGAAAACAAAACAGATTACCTGTAGCACCACACAGCAAAGAACGCTCCAAAAAACACGAGCAGGAAAGCCATGTAGGTGCTCCACATGATGACGTACATGGCGTCGAGACCCAGGATTCTCCAGGGAACGGGAGGGGGCGGGGGCTGGGGCTTGGGGCCGCAGACAGCCGAGCAGTCCTGGCAGCTGCACGGCCCCGTGACCTCGTCCACCGACTCGTCACAGCCCTTGGTGGCGTTGTTCATGGGCTCCATCCCATGGGTCGGAAGATCTGCAGGAAGGAGTGTGTTAAGAATCTCCCTTAAAAAAAAATAATTACAAGGGTTGTACTAAATCACATTTTAACCCAATGATAAGCACACTGAAAGAAGTCATACAACCAGAAGAATAAAAAAGACTGGAGGTTTCTGGGTGATCGAGCTATGCTTTGCTATTTAGTCCTGCAAAATTTTAAGTTAACCTCAATAACTCTGGGCACAGGGCTCATCATCAAGATTCAAGTCCACCATATTTCAGGGTAAACTTTCAATCAAATGTTTATCTCCACTGAGGAGCTAATACTAAGGCAAAGCTTCGGAAAAGGCTCTTTTTTTTATTTTACATTTTATTAAAAACACAGGGAACACTATATTCCAGGAACAATGAGCACATCTGGTGCCTAGATCTTGGTTTCTAAACACCCTTTTTCAGGGAAAGGAACCAGGGCTCCTTGCAGAAGAGGGTACTTCTAGGGCTGGGGCAGGGAAAATACTGAAATATTCTGTGATTCCAGAAAAAAGAACAAGCTTGAGAAAGGTGAGGGCATGCTTAAAAAACACACAGGAGCCAGCAGAAGGTGCTGCCAGTGGTCAAAATTGGAAAGATCTGAGCAAAAACATAAATGATGATATGAAACAGAGATCACAGTTGTTTTTTTTACGTCCATTATGTAAACATAACTAAATAAATATTGGTTAAGTAAGTAAGGGAGAAGGAATAAGAGAGTAAGTCCAGTTAGCAAATGGAGAAGGAACAAGGGAAACAAAATGTCACCATTAGGTAAAAACCACAAGAGTTAAGTGTTGAAGACCCACGGATGGATGCTAAAATCAGGGAACGACAGCTTGAGGAGAAATGAGGTTATCAGTACAGTCTCAACACAGCTCCCAAAGATGTTTATCAACTCCAAAGGAAGGAACAGTAGCTTCACAGTGGAAAAACCCAGCAGACATCTTCTAAACCAAACGATGTAGGCTAATATCACCAGTGATGAGACGTATTGGCATCATAAGCCGTTGACATGATACACTGAGAAAGACACATCGCGTCTGTGATGTTGTCAAAAACCTCCACCTAATCATGAGAAAACATCAGATAAAACCAAATTGGGGTGTATTTTACAAAATAACTGACCAGCACTCATCAAAAGTGTCAAGGTCATAAAAGAAAAGGAAAGATGAGCAACTGTCATGGATTGAAGGAGACAAATAAAACAAGAAGTGAATGTGACATGGGGTCCTGAAACAGAAAAAGGAAGAACCTTAGAGGAAAACCTGGTAAAACCTAAAAAAAGACTGTGGTTTAACCAATAATGGTATAGTTAGTAGTTTGTCGCTCAGTCGTGTCCGACCCTTTGCGAGTCCATGGACTGTAGCCCACCAGGCTCCTCCCTCCATGGGATTCTCCAGGCAAGAGTACTGGAGTGGGTTGCCATTTCCTTCTCCAGGGGATCTTCCCGACCCAGGGATCGAACCCAGGTCTCCCGCATTGCTGGCAGATGCTTTAACCTCTGAGCCACCAGGGAACCCAATGTTATTTTCGTGGTTTTGATTAAATGATATACTATGGGTGATGTGAGTGGTAACATTAGAGGAACCCAGGAGAGATATAAATAAACTCTAACTATTTCTGCACCCTTTGAGTAAGTCTAAAATTATTTCAAAAGACAAAAGTTTTAAATAAACATGTTCTCCTAAGTCAAGACGCAGGTATCTAAAAGGACTACAGTACCGCATTTAAAAGCATTTGAATCAGATTTGGCTCAGTAGACTTTCTGTTAAAAAATGGATCTTTTAAATCCCATGCCATTTTTGAATAAACCAATGAAACTAACTTTAAACATCTCAACATCTAAATAGGGTTTTGATTGTTGACTAGATGCAGGACATAAGCAAGTCCTGGAATTGTATTAATGCAGATCTTTGTTCTTCCTCTCATGAACCAACGTCTACCAAGCGAAAGCTTAGAAATGCCACTGGGTTAAGTTTGCTCTTCTTGTCTGGGGGATGGAAAACAAAACAGATTACCTGTAGCACCACACAGCAAAGAACGCTCCAAAAAACACGAGCAGGAAAGCCATGTAGGTGCTCCACATGATGACGTACATGGCGTCGAGACCCAGGATTCTCCAGGGAACGGGAGGGGGCGGGGGCTGGGGCTTGGGGCCGCAGACAGCCGAGCAGTCCTGGCAGCTGCACGGCCCCGTGACCTCGTCCACCGACTCGTCACAGCCCTTGGTGGCGTTGTTCATGGGCTCCATCCCATGGGTCGGAAGATCTGCAGGAAGGAGTGTGTTAAGAATCTCCCTTAAAAAAAAATAATTACAAGGGTTGTACTAAATCACATTTTAACCCAATGATAAGCACACTGAAAGAAGTCATACAACCAGAAGAATAAAAAAGACTGGAGGTTTCTGGGTGATCGAGCTATGCTTTGCTATTTAGTCCTGCAAAATTTTAAGTTAACCTCAATAACTCTGGGCACAGGGCTCATCATCAAGATTCAAGTCCACCATATTTCAGGGTAAACTTTCAATCAAATGTTTATCTCCACTGAGGAGCTAATACTAAGGCAAAGCTTCGGAAAAGGCTCTTTTTTTTATTTTACATTTTTTGTTTTGTATTGGAGTGTGACCGATTAACAGTGCTACAGTTTCAGGTGAAAGGCAGAGGGACTCAGCCATACGTACACATGTCCCCATTCTCCCTCAGACTCCCCTTCCATCCAGGCTGCCACGTGACACTGAGCAGAGCTGCCTGTGCCGTACAGCAGGGCCTGGTTGTTTATCCATTTTATTTTTTGAAAAGGCTTTTTACAAATGATGTATTCCTTCAAGTATGTATCACCACCTGAAGGCAACTCTACCTCTCCACCTACTCATCCAGCCCCTGATAACCCAGAGATTACCCCTCCAGCTACCTCTTCCTGGAGGAAACTCCAGGACCTACTGATCTGAATTCATCTTCTTATTGCATGTTAGGGTTCCTGGGCTTTAAAAAAACCGTTAAGTACAATACACCAAACCTGGGGGGTGGGAGGTCTCTGTCCCCACCTGAAAAGACGGGGGTGATGGTGAAGGGCGCCTGGCCATTGTCCTTGTTGAACATGTACTCGATCCAGTTGGTAGCGTTGCAGGCGCTGGCCTCGCGCCCGCATAGCAGCCCCAGGGCCTTCTCGTTGCTCGAGGGGGCCTCCACATCCCGGCAGGCGTTGTACATGGCTGGCGGGGGAGGAAGGGAGAAGGCTGAAACCGCGCTGCTGGAATTCACCAGGTGCGAGCTTACAGGGGGCCTCTCACGTGTGAACGTGGAAATCCAGACAGGGTTTCCCAGCAAGCAGGGGCTGGGACTCCGGACAGCAACCACTGAGGGAAGGAATGGAAGTCACCTCTGACACTGGCTTGTCACCCTGAAAGCAACAGGCTAGGCCGGATTCCAAGCAACTTAAAATCAAAGGCGGGACAAGTCGTGGCCATCCCAGTCCACAGGGGCCTGGAGAAGTGTCACCCCCGTGTAGGACTGAAGGCCAAGGAGGGAGAAGCAAGACCCTCAGGGTCTCTTCAGCCAGTGCAGCTCCTTCCAAGAAACTACCGCTGGTGAACGATGGAACCTCCAGGGTAAAAACTGGTTTCGCGATAGAGTTCACCTGTGAATGAACTGAGCAACACTCTCTTCCGGAGCTTTATTTTAGTGCGCATGAAGATACATGAAATATCAATGTCAACGACACTCTGCACACAAGAAAGCAGTAGGAATGGGTCTTGTTTTTGTTGTTCAGTTGCTAAGTTGCGCCTGACCCTTTGTGCTCCATGGACTGCAGTACACCAGGCTTCAGTGGGTCTCATATTAACATTCAATTGCCAGTCCCTGCTTCTTAGAAACTTCCTGAAACCTTCTTCCCCTAAACTTTAGAGAGATACTTAGAAATTCATTGTGCTTTACCCTCACTCTTGAAAGGCAGATTAGCTAGCGCAATAGTTTTTTTCAGAACTGTGATAACCCCACTGCTTTAGGGCCTCTAGCTTTGCTGGACAGAAAATCTCCAATTGTCATTCTTTTGAAGTGATTTCCACCTTTTCTCTACTTGCATTTAAGATTATCTGTCATTCAGATTTTACAGTTTTCCCTGGTGGCTCAGAGGTTAAAGCGTCTGCTTCCAATGCGGGAGACCCGGGTTTGATCCCTGGGTCAGGAAGATCCCCTGGAGAAGGAAATGGCAATCCACTCCAGTATTCTTGCCTGGAGAATCCCACGGACGGAGAAGCCTAGTAGGTTACAGTCCATAGGGTCGCAAAGAGTCGGACACGACTGAGCGACTTCACCTCACCTCACCTTACCTTACCTAAAATGAGCTATATTAAGTTACAAATTCCTTTTTGTATACCTTTATTGAGATAACTCAATACAATTCACCAATTTAAAGTTACAACTTGATGCCTTTTAGCATATTCATAGATATGAGAAATCACCACCACAGTCCATTTTAAAACATCTTCCTCACCTTAAGAAAGAAACCCAGGACCTTGAACTAATGTTCCCTTATCTCCCCATCCCCTTAAGCCCTAAGCAACTATTAATCTATTTCTGTGTCTACAGATTTGCCTATTCTGGACATTTCATATAAACAAAATCATGTAGAGTCTTTTGTGACTGGCTTCTAACACTTAGCAGGATGTTTTCAAGGTCTATCCATGTTGCAGCATGAATCCTTATTTTATTGCTTTTTATGGTCAAATAATATTCCATCCTATGGATACAGCACATTTTGTTTATCTACCTATGTATGTATCCATTGATGGATATCTGAGTTGTTTCATATACCCGCCTTTTGGCTACTATGAACATATGTTTTCATTTCTCTTGTGAGTGGAATTGTTGGGTCATATGGGTAACTCCATGTTTAATTGCTTCAGGAACTGCAAGACTGTTTCCCAAAGTGACTACACTGTTTCACATTCCCACCCGCTGTCCGCATGCCTGCCAGAACTTGTCTTTTTATTTCAGCCACCCTACTGGCTGTCAAGTGGTACCTCATTCCAGTTTTGATTTGCATTTCCCTGATGACTGATTTTAAGTATCTTTTCATAAACCTATTGACTGTTTGTATAAATAACACCCTTGGAAAAATGTTTGTTCAGATTCTTTGTCCATTTTTAATTGGGTTATTTTTGAGTTGTCAGAGGTCTTTATATATTCTAGACACAAGTCCTTCATTAAATACATGCTTTGCAAATATTTCTGCCTCTTTTTGATGGTGTCCATCAAAGCGCAAGTTTTCTATTAACTTTTTTTGGTTACATTTTAAATTGATCATTATAGCAATTGACTATAGTTGCTCTTATAGTCAACAACTTTGCTGAATTCTTATTCTCTCATTTTATTCTTTGGGGGCCCATTCTTTATTCAGCTGCATCTAATCTATCTTTTAATCCACTTGCATGACTATTTCTCATTAACTGGATCTTCCAGTTGGTTCTGTTTCTCATCTGTTCATTCTCTTTCCCTAGGGTCCTACTCTTTCAGAACTCTTTCATTGCAGTCGTTTTCAACAAACATGACATGGTCTTTTTCAGACTGTTCTCTGATCTTCAGTTGCTGGGATACCTTTCTCCTGTCTGTCACACCTGCTTACTTTCCCTTATGGTGATTGGTTTCTTCACAGGCAAGATCTCTCTGCCAACTAGGTCTCCCTTCCACCCCATCTCTGCAGTCTTGCAATAACTCATGAAGTTATGCATTTCATGTCCAACAGAACCAAAGTCCAAATGGTTCCTAAAATGTATAGAAATAAACTTGCACAAACCAGAAATTTCCATGAGGGAATTTACAGCTAGGAAGGAGTTAAAGCAAATACTTTAGGGAGATCGTTTCATAGGTTGTAGCTCAAGTCCCAGAAGACAAGCAAAGCAACAACTCACATTTCCACTGGCATTTCAGTGCTAGCAGAACTGAGAACTGTCCTTTTTCACAGAGCTGACAGGACAACTTGAGCCACTGTCCTGATATCAAATATAAAAGAGGGATACTTTAAAAGTTTACTTACCATTGGCAAAACTCTCTCCAACATAGTACTGTAATTCTTTTACATTTGTTTTTGTCTGGTTTGTAGTAGGATCAACATAATCTTCAGTTGCTGTAACGTTCAGAAATTGACTTTGTCGAGGGCTACATGTCAGCTCACAAAACAGGTTCACTAGGTTATAAAAACAGGATGGACATCTAAAGAAAAAGCAAACTATTTTGAATGATCTCGTGGATAACAGGGCCAGCAAAAAGATGATTTAAAATACACAAAGACTATTTAAAATTTATTGTAAATCGGCAAATGGATTACCATAAGGACATATTAAACCCAGCAATTCCAAACCTAAAACCTCGTGTTAAAATAAAGACATGTCTTTAAAAACCACCCTAATTACTAACATTTGTGCTGCCCAGATGTAATTTCAAGAAACAAATGCTCTCTGAATCCTGCACTTTATCATTCGGTCCTGTTTCCTGTATCTTGAAGCCAAAAGGACTTAGGACTACCATGGTGACAGTCTGATTGAAAATAAAAAAGGGGGAAAATGAGATTTACACACTAGTGCTTTCATCTTGGAACCTACTGAAGGGCTCTCTTTCAAGCCCCAGATAACCTTAGGCCATCTTTAAACACAAGAGGATTCCCCATGATTAGAGAAGATAAAAGAACAGCAGTGGTGTTCTCCAGCCACATGCATTTCAGAAGCACCTGGTTTTCATAAGAACCACAAGCTGTCTGCTGTTAAGCTTCTAATGTTGACCAGTTATGTGGCAGAAGACCTGTGTCTTCCCCTTTAGTTCCCTGTTATCTGGAAAAGCTATTCCTTCATCAGGCTTGCATTCTTGCAACATAACCAATCCAGACTGCCCCCCATCTGCTCCCATCCAGATGACCACACACGACACAGAACAAGGACAGTCTGGTCTCGGCCTTCAAAGCTGCCGGTCTCGTGGGACGTTCCTGGCCGTCTGGTGGTTAAGACTCCTTGCTTTCAACGTTAAGAGGCATGGGTTCTATCCCTAGTCAGGGAACTAAACTAAGATCCCACATGCTCCACGGTGCGGCCAAAAATAAAACAAAAGCATCCAGTCTAGTGAAGGAGCAGACACACACACTGACTTGCTTTCAGGAGTCCCACACTTTACTGTGACAGACAGGAACGACAATTACACCACCTGAACAGAAATCACTCCTGGGGTGCACTGCTTCCTACCACTTTCCATAAATTACAAACTTCTCTCCCCGTTACTCCGTTTAATTTCTACAGTTATCAGTTTGGACTGCTGCTGCTGCTAAGTCGCTTCAGTCGTATCCAACTCTGTGCGATCCCATAGACAGCAGTATGGACAGCTGCACAATATTCCGTATTAACATCTCATTGCTATTATAAATAAAGCTTTGCTACCTCTGACGACACGGGAAATACTTGGCTATCTTTTGATGTTGATGCCCATAATGTCTCACGTAGAGTAGATGCTAAATAGATGTATTTGGCCGAATGACAGCTTCAATCTGGCTGCAGCAACAGCCAAGAGATTTCCTTCCATAAGATACACTGGCCTGATTAGAGTCTCAACTCTAATGCTCTAATTAGATCTATTACTACATTGTACGTGGTCTGGACAGAACATACAGAGGGATGGTTTTCCACTCCGCACTGCCAACTGGAAATCTGGCAAGAAACAAGGATGCCCACCGGAGCCCTGTCCCCTGCAGTGAGACCTGCACAGAGAAGCACATGGCCTTCTATCCTCCTGCATCGGGGCTCACAACGTGCTGCTCGGAAGGCCACCACCAGCTCACTCTTCTCACATTTGAAAACTGCTGGGTAAGCTTGGAGAACATCTATTATGCAGCCCTTTTCACCACCCCAGTCACAGAGAACACAGTGGACAGCAAACTAACTTTGACAAAACCAGCCGACTCTGCCAGATCAGGCTTGTGAACAGTCCCCAAAGGCAGGCTCCAATGAGGAAGAGAGAACCACGCACAAAACAGCGGAGGGAGGCGACGCAGAGGACTGTGTGGAGGAGGGTCTGGGGTCAGAGACCCGGGTGGGATCCCCGGAACCTCTCCTCTCCACCGTGAGAAGGGGCTCAAGTCTGAAAGGACCCAGACCTCAGTGCAGGTCCCCTTTGGAGTGAAGACATCTCAGAAGCAAACCAAGTAGCAACTTTGAATGTAACGAGAGCGACAACGAAGTCTGATCATTACTACTTTATCAGAAGTTCTTCTTTATCTCTGAGAAGTCCTAAGATAGCACTCTTAAAATGAAACAAGAACTAACTTTTAAACCCATTTTCTCTGCATGCCTGGCGGTCAACCCACCTGGACAGAAACTGCAGAGGCAGCTGCAGGTTCTCTTTCAGTGTGTGAAGCTGCCGGACATCACAGCAAAGACTGACATTGCCAAAGAAGAACCCTGGACAGAGCTCCTTTTGGGAGAGAAAACATGAACATCAGAGTAGCTAAGTCAAATAAACACAAACGCTCCTCAAAGAGGAGACCACTTTATGCACATCATCCCTTTTTAGGTACACAAGGGTGACACCTATTTGCAAAGTTCTTGCAGAATTCTTTTAAAAGGCGATCAAATTTCCTCTAGATAACCAGCGATTCACAAAAGTANTAAGTCAAATAAACACAAACGCTCCTCAAAGAGGAGACCACTTTATGCACATCATCCCTTTTTAGGTACACAAGGGTGACACCTATTTGCAAAGTTCTTGCAGAATTCTTTTAAAAGGCGATCAAATTTCCTCTAGATAACCAGCGATTCACAAAAGTAGAGGCAGTACAGACAGTTCAATTTTTTTCCTTATTGGGAAGCTCACTTTCTTTCCTTGACAATCATTTTACCTCTTTTTAGGTTACTTGGTTATGTTTAACCAGAATGAACAGCAAAGACTGACATTGCCAAAGAAGAACCCTGGACAGAGCTCCTTTTGGGAGAGAAAACATGAACATCAGAGTACCCAAGTTAAATAAACACAAACGCTCCTCAAAGAGGAGACCACTTTATGCACATCATCCTTTTTCAGGTACACAAGGGTGACACCTATTTGCAAAGTTCTTGCAGAATTCTTTTAAAAGGCGATCAAACTGGGATGACCCAGAGAGATGATATGGGGAGGGTGGTGGGAGGGGGGCTCAGGGTTGGGAATTCATGTACACCCGTGACGGATTCATGTCAATGTAGGGCAAAACCAATACAGTATTGTAAAGTAAAAAAATAAAATAAAAAATTTTTAAAAATAAATAAATAAAAGGCGATCAACTTTCCTCTAGATAACCAGCGATTCACAAAAGTAGAGGCAGTACAGACAGTTCAATTTTTTTTTCTTATTGGGAAGCTCACTTTCTTTCCTTGACAATCATTTTACCTCTTTTTAGGTTACTTGGTTATGTTTAACCAGAATGCTACTTTCTGTGAGTCACTCCAGGAAAAGTTAAATGCCTTTAAAAATTGTGATGGAAGAAGCAAGTAAGTCCAGAAGACCTGATACGGTGTCAGCTGGATTTTAGGTAACTGCAGCATCTAAAGTCAGCCTTTTAACCTGGATTTTCCCAGTTCTTTTCTAATATCCCTGTGTAAGAAACAAGAAACAGATTCCTGGTGGCAGTCAAAGGTCACAGGCTCTCGGTGGAAACTGGAGGAACCTCCAAAGTGAACAGAGGACAAGTGAGTCACAGCCACTCAGCAGCCTCGTTTAAGAACAAAAGGGGCTAACTGTGAGTAACTCTGAGTGTATTTTGAAGAAGCTGCAAAGAGCAACATGGGAGGTACCAAGACCACGTCCCTCTGTAGTAACCTGCTACTGGGAAACTTGATGAGCAAGGCATAGTCAACCCCAGAAAAATGATGCCTGCGGAGTTAGTATGTTATCTTCTCTGTGCTACAAGTGAGAGTCTGGGACAAGAGAAGCCCGTTCATTCCACCTCTACCCCCACCCCACGGGGAATACTTACGGTGCAACTGCAGAGGATCTTTGATTAGCGTTTCATGTTCCCAGCGCCCAAGACTACTCACTCACCTGCACTAGGTCATAGCCGTCCTGTGGCAATGGCTTTGGTGGCCCAGAATATCTGCAGTTGTATCTCTTATCTCCAGATGCGATTCCACACTCTCCATACCAAATGCAGGACTGTGAAAATACCTGCAACAGTCAACAGAAAACGGTTCATTAGGGCCTCAGGGATAACACAAATTTCAACAGCAAAAAATCCCCTCATTCACAGAAGTGTCCAACAGTACCTGCCAAGCGAAGTAAAAGCCAGAGGCACCAGTTAGTTGAACACTTTAAAAAACATTAATTAAACCCAAAGCTCAATGCTGGAGAAGACTCTTGAGAGTCCCTACAGTCAACAGAAAACGGTTCATTAGGGCCTCAGGGATAACACAAATTTCAACAGCAAAAAATCCCCTCATTCACAGAAGTGTCCAACAGTACCTGCCAAGCGAAGTAAAAGCCAGAGGCACCAGTTAGTTGAACACTTTAAAAAACATTAATTAAACCCAAAGCTCAATGCTGGAGAAGACTCTTGAGAGTCCCTTGGACAGAAAGGCAATCAAACCAGTCAATCCTAAAGGAAATCAACCCTGAATATTCACTGGAAGGACTGGTACTGAAGATGAAGCTCCAATCCTTTGGCCACCTGATATGAAGAGCTGACTTCTTATTGGAAAAGACCTGGGGCTGGGAAACAGTGAGGGCAGGAGGAGAAGCGGGAGGCAAAGGATGAGATGGTTGGATGGAATCATCAACTGAATGGACAAGAGTCTGAACAAACTCCAGGAGACAGTGAAGGACAGGGAAGCCGAGCATGCCGCAGTCCACGGGGGCGCAAAAGACTTGGACATGACATAGCGAATGAACAATAACAATGTCCAAAATGGACTTGTGAAGTCAATCAGCAAAGGAAGTAAGAGAAATTACTTACATGATTTCTACTTCCTGCTAGATTATTTATTAAGAGGAAGCGACAGTTCCATACAAGAATCACTATCAATCAGTGTAGAAGAAAGCAAGATAGTACGTCTATGATTACTAAGGCTCTATTTTTACACATGAGGATAAGGAACTGAGTCAGGTGTAAATAATGAAAGAACAGTTCCATATCTGCTAAGGTTAATTAATATCAGCACAACATGAGTAATGTGGGAAAAAAAACAACCCGTAAGGAGGAGGAACAAGAATGAGTATCTTGTCCTTGAGTTTAAGTAAAACGCAAGAAATGTGCATACTTTAAGGAAAATCACCTCAGAATCTTGAAAAAATGTAAAACCTCTTGCATAAAGATTTCTCAAGGTCCATTCCTATTCCCCATGTGAGAGTCACATGGCATCAGAAAAGTGTGGGGGGGGGGCGGTGCACGAGTATGACTCATCTCATTAGCAAGGCCACCAAGCTCCGCCAAGCTGGCCAGGGTCACGGCTGGCATGACTGTGCAGTCAGCTGTCCTGCAGGGAAACAGCGGCTTTTGAGAAGTAACCATGGCTTCCGAGGCGCCTGATGGAAAAGCCATTTTTGAAAAATGGGCACAGATGCAAGACAGTGAACTGTCTCCAAGGACAAGGGCACGTGACCCACACACCCTGCAAGGAGCTGAGCGGCGCTGGTCCCTGATGAAAAGACACAGACCTCACAACAGGCCCTGAAAACATGGCAGGAAAAGCAGGCAGGAGATGGAGGGGTGCTGGGGGGGAAATCTAAGGGCCCACAAGACTTGTCTCTGAATTCATTCTTTCGGTATTTTAAACCAGCAATTATGACTTACCCCAGCTTGATTCATTAAGTCATAGGTTTAGGCCACAAGGGAGGGAGGGAACTCATACAAATGAGGAAGCGACAAGCATTCAGCAATGCCACGTCCCAAACCTTTGGCAAGAACTTACAAAATTCCGCCATTCCTATGTAAAAAGAATCATAATTTTGTCTGTAAACCCAGTGGTTCTAGGAAAAGTACTGCTCTTTCCGATTCTGGGTTTCCCACTAAAAGGCCGTCATCCATCTACTGAAGTGTAGAAAGGCAAGTAAGCCAAGGAGGGTAACAACTACTGATGTTGACCTGTAACTTACATACTAGGCACCCACCCCTTGGAATTCTCATCCCACCCCACCCCACCCCTCTCGCACAGAATTCTCAACAGAACAACAGGGCAAGCAGGTGCTGGCCAAGGGGCACTCTGGCTCATCGCCCGCAGGAGTGACAGGAATCCAGTCAAGAAAAACCCCACAGCTCTCGCATGACTAACAGACGGGCGTCTGGAGTCTCTGTTCCCCTTCCTCAGCACTCGGCGCTCTACGGGACAATCAAGATGACCCAATGCTCTCTGGGTCCAATTTACAAGATCATCCTTCACAATCTACACCATCTGTTTCAAAGCAAAGGTGTTTCTACCCACCAGGCAGAAGAGATGGGGCTGGAGAACGAGCTTGAGGGGCGGGAGGTCAGGAGTCCTGGGCCCTGGTCCTTAATAAATGCTGAGCCCAGCTGCACCCGGAGCGGGTCACCCAGCTGTGCCGAGTAGGAGTCTCCCACCTCCTACTCACTCCTGACCACCCCCGACCCCGGTTACGTCACAGTTCAGATGGGAAGACTGAATTCAGGAGTAAATGAGAAAGCACTTAGAAAGCCAGGAAGCACCACCCATCAAACGTAANTCAACAACAGGTCTGTGAATCTGGTACTAAACACCATTTCACAGATGAGGAAACCGAGGGTTACACCGGCAGGTAAAGTGACTCCTCTGAGGCCACATCTGAGAAATGGGAGAGCCAGGCCTGGCTGGTTTGGAAGCTGGAGCGCTTACTCCTTATGCTGCACTGGGGTCACTCCTCCGTGGACCACTGACTGGTCCGTGCTCATCTCTGCAGCCAGTCTAGAACCTAGCTGCAGTCCTAATGACCAGAATTTCCGGTCTCCAAATGTCCACAGCACTGCATCAGCCAGGACTTTATTAACAAAGACGAGGGCTGCACCTTGAGATCCTTGGAAGATTCCCTGGAATGTGAGGGCGGCAGGAGCCGACACCCCGACCAAGGGCTTGGGCACAGGCCACACACCTGTCTTCCCAGGGAACCACGTAATTTCCAAAGGCAAGGTGACTGGGTGAGAGCTGCCTTTACTGATACAAGAACATCGGTTGCTGCTTCATACCCATACTCCCCTGGGGAAGGGCAGATCCTGCTGATACTTAAAGTCACCAAGGTTTGAGGTCTGCCAGGACTCCAAGGGGGGCTTCCCTGGTGGCTCAGTGGTAAAGAATCCACACGCAGTGCAGGAGATTCAAGTTCGATCCCTGGGTCGGGAAGGTCACCTGGAGAAGGGCATGGCAACCCCCTCCAGTATTCTTGCCTGGGGAATTCCGTGGACAGAGGAGCCTGGTGGGTTTCAGTCCAAGAGGTCGCAAAGAGTTGGATACAACTGAGTGACTACACACACACACACACACACACACACACAGAGCTCCAAGGGCACCAGACCACATGTGAGCTCAGCGTTGGGAGATGGTTGGTAGTGGCTGCACGACACGTGATATACCTAATGTCCCTGACTGTTCTTTAAAACCGTGAACTTTATGTGTATTTTGACATAAAACATGAGCTCCCATGTCCTTCACCACTTAAGAGAAAAGTCCAGAGGCAAGGACTGCAGAGAGCATGTTCTTGGTTATACTGAGATTAAACAGAGTATAATGACCATCAGTTGAAACACCATGGGTCTGAATGTCACTAACACACCCAGCATCTCTAGTAATAAGTGTTGCAAAAGCTCCACTGAGTGGGGCAGTGGGGTAGGGTGGGGAGGACAAGCCCAGAGAAGGATAATTCTTCCCAGTTCATCTCATGGGCACCGACCAGTCTCTTATAGGGTGACTCGTGACCACAAGAACTATCTTATTTAAGCATTTAAACATGTGACCGATTCCTAAGAAGTCAAAAATAAATGATCGTAGATTTTAATTACAGGATACCCACAGATCACAATTATTCAGACATCACAGGTGTACGTGAGATAACAGGGGGCGCCCCCCTCAGCTCTCCACCCCTATCCCATTCCTCAGGTTTAACAAATGTTGATGTATTAGATCCTGGTCTTCCAGGCTTTCAATTTCCCCCAATAGGTAAACCTATATAGCACCTACGCAAACACAAGTGAATTAACTTTTAAACACATTCTCAAACAAATCTTGGTTACCCTCCATGACGGCCTCTACCTGAACTAACTGTGTTTATCCAGGTCCCCAAGGACAGGCTCTAGCCCTTGTCTGCTGCCCTTGTTTTCTCCACAGACTTCAGTCTCCCCCTAGCCCCCACATCTTGGGACAGCCTCCCTTTTTACAAGCCTCACCCAAGACTCACTGCCAACAATGAATTTAACTCTTTTCACCTGGTCTGGGTGAGCAGTCCTGGGGGGAGGGAGGTGGTNCTGCTCTTGTTTTCTCCACAGACTTCAGTCTCCCCCTAGCCCCCACATCTTGGGACAGCCTCCCTTTTTACAAGCCTCACCCAAGACTCACTGCCAACAATGAATTTAACTCTTTTCACCTGGTCTGGGTGAGCAGTCCTGGGGGGAGGGAGGTGGTGTTATTATTAGGTCCAACTTACAGATGAGCAAACCTCAGATATGGCCTCAGAGGTGCTCATGGGCATCCCTCCTCAATGCTCAAGCCACCAGGCATCCTGCACCCAGAGCTCTGTACACTCCTGTTCCATAAGCTCCCCTGTGGATCCACCAGGACTAGGTGGATAAACTTTGCCTTTTTTCTTTTTAATTTAATATTTATTTATTTGGGCTTCCCTGGAGGCTCAGACTGAAGAATCTGCCTGCAATGTGGGGGACCTGCACTGGATCTCTGGGTTGGAAAGATCCCACTGGAGTGGCAACCAACTCCAGTATTCTTGCCTGGACAATCCCATGGACAGAGGAGCTTGGCGGGCTACAGTCTATGGGGTCAAAAAGAGTCGGATACGACTGAGCGACTAACATACATACACACACACATACGTGTTTATTTGGCTGAACTGGGTCTTAGTTTTGGCTCATGGGATCTTTGTCGCAGCATTTGGACTCTTTAGTTGCAGTACCTGGGGTTTCCTTCCCTGACCAGGGATGGAACCCAGGCCCCCTGCATGGGGAGCACAGAGTCTTGGCCATTGGACCACCCAGGGAAATTCCTAAACTTTTCCTAAGAGAGCCAGATACCGTATTAAATATGGTAGGCTTGTGAGCCCAAAGGTGTCTGTGGTACATACTCAATCTTGTCTGCTGTAACTCAAAAGCAACCACAAACAACAGGTAAAACATGGGCATGGGTATGTCCCAAGAAAACCATCCACAACTAATTTGCAGGCTCCTGCTCCAGGATGAAACAGAATTCAGATATTTATGAGGATGGAGAAGTTGTGTATGTGGGCAGAGGTTGCAAGAGTATTTTCTTGCTGGTGTCTTGACTCCCCTGTAAGACTGTAGAATCCTAAAGGGCAGAGCTTGGGGGTTATACTTCCTCTGAAATCTTAATATCTCATCCAGTGCTCCCTGATTCAGAAAACATCCAAACGTACATGATGAGTTAAAGGAGCTTGACTGGATTATGTAAAAAGTGATTTTGGCTTTAACGCAGAATTTAGTACGAGGCTAGGATGTCTCTTGGAGAAGGCAATGGCAACCCACTCCAGTACTCTTGCCTGGAAAATCCCATGGACGGAGGAGCCTGGTGGGCTGCAGTCCATGGGGTCGCACAGAGTCGAACACGACTGAGCGACTTCACTTTCACTTTGCACTTTCATGCATTGGAGAAGGAAATGGCAACCCACTCCAGTGTTCTTGCCTGGAAAATCCCAGGGACAGAGGAGCCTAGTGGGCTGCCGTCTATGGGGTTGCACAGAGTCGAACACGACTGAAGCGGCTTAGCAGCAGCAGGATGTCTCTACTTTTAAAGGTTAGGCTATATGGCTATTTCACAACATGCTCTAAAATTTAATTAATGGATATGTGACTGCATAGGGAAATATCTTTCAATAATAATAGGAAGAGCTCAGGACAGTTAAAAAAAAAAAATGCCCCTGCTGCTATACTTCAGCAACTCTGACAGACTCGAATTGGGAGCTCCATGAAAGCACATCTCATCACATGGAGAAACTCTGATCATCAGCAACAGAATCCTATACTTTAGGCTACTCAGCTCACTGAACATCAACCGGGTTCTGGGCATAAAGCTGAGTGAGTTCTCCTTCCTCGCCTGGATTCTTTATCAGACACCCCATGGAGTAGCATCGCAGACTTTTACAGGTAAGAAAACCAGAGCTCAGAGAGGATTCTCCAAGTTCACCTGGCTGGTAAGTGACAAAACCAATAACGAGAACCAAGGTTTTGAATGCTAAGGTAGGCATACTCCCTCCCATTCCCCCCACCATGCCCATCCCACAGCTGCTGCACTGTTCGAACTCCAGCTCGGCTTGTACACTGATGTATCCTTAGATTGTGACAACATGCCAGGGATGGGCTGGCCCGTCCACTACCATGCCCCTCCTGCTACCCAGGACTGTTCACTTGCATAACTAGTGACAATCCTTTACGTACAACTCCAGGGAGCCGTCAAGTCCTGACTCATTTCCTCAGGATCCAGAACTGTCCCCAGCCCTATGTCTGTAACCTGGCCAGCCCACGCAGGGAGCGCAGGGCCTGGTCCCTTCACCTCTGCTGATGTCCTGGATAAGGAAAGCTCCAGGCAGAACCTGGAGACATGCCCAGCTTCAGCTCTGGCGAGGGCTGGAATACCAGGGCTGGTCTGGCCAGTCAGGATAACCCAGGACAAGGGTGGAGGGGGTGGCCCGGAGAATGTTGTCCAGAGATTAAGCTTTGTATCCTTTGGAGTCAGGTTGGCAGATCAAATAAATATGACAGGACACGTGGGGTAGAGGCTGGACTGGTCTGACTTTTATTGACACAACTCTCTGGAATTCTGTATTATAGCCAATCTGGGATAAACGTATCCACATAACAAATGATTATTTGTGTGAGCACCAGGCACGCCTTCAGATGGGTATTTAAGATACATTTTAGAGTTAGATGGGTTCAGCCAGTCTTCACTTTATAGATAAGCCCTGGGCTTGCAGTTTAACTGACTTGCTCAAGATTATATTACTAGTTTAGTCTTAGATAAGCTCCAGCACCTACGAGTTTGAAAAATAATTCAACAGCCACAAGATCAAATAAAGCCATGAAAGTGGATGGGGTGTATACCTTCCCCAGGTTTTTTTTTTTTTTCTAAGGAATGTTTGCACAAGGTGACAACTGAACCAAGGGTTGGGACAGCAGGCTAAATCCAATCCTGATCTATCACTGGCTTTTGGAGAAGCTACACTGGAGCCAGGAACAGGCTGTGAAAGTTATTGGCCAAGTGGAATATCTGCTGAACGTTAAATATGAATCATTTGGTAGGCAGAGTTGTTAAGGAGGCAGCTGCCTTGCCCAAGACCACTCCTGGTAAGAGGAAGCGTCAAGATTGGTACCAGGTCTTTTAATGCCAAACCTTGTGCCAGGCTGTAAATGCTTCCCAGGTGGATCAGGTGGTAAACAAACCACCTGCCATGCAGGAAACAGAGATTCGATTCCTGGGTCAGGAAGATTCCCTGGAGATGGAAATGGCAACCCACTCCAGTATTCTTGCCTGGGAAATCCCACAGACAGAGGAGCCTGGCAGGTACAGTTTATGGGGTCTCAAAGACACAATTTAGTGACTAAACAACAACAAAACACCAAAAGCTGCTGCAACCATTTAAATAAAGGTTTAGAACTTCAGAGCGAAGGCATTCTAGTTGGGAATAACAATGTTATAGATGATGAAGCTTTTGAACTGGACCCTAGAAGATGGGCAGGGTTTTGACAGCACTTTCTTTATTTAGCTAGAGAGCTAACACCCTTCACAGAGCTATGGGTGAGAGGAGCAGACAAAGCACCCGAGATCAGGTTAGAGATGGCCCACTCTAGGCTGCCTGACAGGTAACGTGTCATCCATTAACACCCTGACAAGAGTCCCTTTTAGGAATGGAAGGAGGGGAAGGGTTACCCAGGAAAGAGAGTTCTTTGTTCTGGGTAATATGACAAACACTGAAGAATACAAAGACCTATTCAGCTAGTTGTTTTCTTTTTAACCACTTGCTAACCATAATAATTTTTAAAAACTCATTTCCCTTGATTACTTATGTTAGTAAAATAATTGATCACAACATCAATCAAGGAATGGGGGAGACTGGGAAAGATTACCTACATTCGCTCCCATTTCAGAGGCTTATTCTTCAATGCTCTCAGGCTGAAAGATGAACCCATTCCTGATCTCCTTTGGAAAACAGTTTGAATGGCTTAATTCCTACCTAGGCCTCATTATGGTCCAAGTTCCTCAAGAGAAAAAAAAAAAACTTAAATTGCAGTCAGGAGAGAGACCTTGGACCATAATGAGGCCTAGGTAGGAATTAAGCCATTAAAACTGTTTTTCCTAAGGAGATCAGGAATGGGTTCATCTTTCAGCCTGAGGGAGCCAATCTTAAATACAACAGAAGTGTTTCCAATTCATATTCACAAACCTTCTCAAGGCTTCCAGGCGTTTTGCAAGCAACTTGTGACCAACCTCTGACCTACCCCAGAAGTCCTAGGAGGAGAGACACTGACGGATTTCAGAGATAAGTTAAAGCTACTTAACCAGAAGCCTGCCTATTAGATCCTGACCTAAAACCGAAAGGAAACCGAACAGCTGTATTTTCAAAGCAAGTAACTGCTACCATTTTTTGAGTTTTTACTACTGTGATGAGGCCCCCCCGCACCATGTTACTTAAGAATCCCAATAATCCTATGATGTGTTGTTTATCTTCAGTGAAAGTTCGGCTTGGAAGAGTAATGAGCCCAAAGCCACAGGGCTAGCAGGTGGTCTACGGGTTGACCCCATTCCAAACGACCTCCCGAAACCTGCTTTTCTCTGCCTCTCCTCCCCACCAGGCACCAGACATGTGCTCTTCCAGAAGCCCACACGGCTGGCCACCCCCATCCACCCCATCGCAGGAGGCCCTTCCCAGGTCAGCCTCACCCAACCCCTGCTGAGAACCATATGGTTCAAAGAGAGGTTTTTCTAGTGCAGGGAACCCCTTCATCAGCCTTCCCCTGTGACTCACTACACCTCATCATAGACACACACCTCCGAGTGGGCACCAGGGCTCGGGATTCCCACTGGACCTGGTTTGATCAGCACTAGATCCTTAGACATCCCCCACAACATCCAACCACACAGTTTTCAAGGAGAAAACTGTAGATACACAAATAGCAGTGAGGTGCTCACGCCCAAGGCTACCAAAGCAAGGGAAAGCCGACCCAAGGGGCCAGGACTGGGAGTTCCAGGCCCATCCTCTCCACGGCTAGGTTTGTGACAAGGCGAAATTCAATTAACCCCCCCACCTGCGGGCCTCCGTGCCCATGGATGTAAAGGGAGCGGATAAGAAGTAACTTGTCGTCTCTGGAAGACCAAGTTGCCTTATGCGAAGCACTCAGGTAAGTTCCGATTTGGTGCCGGACTAACCTTTATTTACCTCCCCACTCTCCTTCATCTTTAGGGGAGTAGTCCGACCTCCTAAACAAATTCATAAAGAATTCCTGTACAAATGGCAGAGTGAAGGGGGTGGGGAGGCAAGTTAAAATGATAAGAACCCTATCCCTTTCTACCCATTTTCTTCCTCCCTTCTTGATCCCACATCCTAAACCCAGAAATCAGATGACCACGGATGAAATGAGCTCAAAACAGGTCAAACAGGCAGCCCCCAGCGGGCACCGTCCTCCAGACCACTGGGGAGAGGACGTAGCCGGAGAAAGGCACCGGAGTCGCGGCACAGACCGCCGCCCTCCCCGACTCGCGGCCCCACCACGTCCCCCACAGCTCGCCCGGGTCGCCGGCGGCCACTCACCTGCGCCGGGCAGAACAGCAGCAGGAGGAGGCCGAGGGCTGGGCCGCGCACGCTCATGCTACCGCGGCGACGGGCTGCGGAGGGCGGAGAGACTTGGCTCTCGGGCTCGGCCCGGCAACCCGGGCTGCCTCCGGCTTCCGACTCCCGCTCCCACTGAGGGAGAAAACCAGGCGGCGACTGCGGCGGACTGCGCGCGCAGGTCAGGAAGGACGAAAGCGTCGTCGGCTCCTCCCACTTCTGGGTGGAACCGTCCGAGCCAAGAACCCGTCCTGGGGCGGGGCCGGAGCGGGTGAGGGCGGGGCGAGGGCGGGGCAGGGGCGGGGCTAGTGGGGTCCGAACCGCTTCTTGTCACAGCGGGTTCCCAGGCCCCGCTCTGCACTAATTCCGCCTCAGCCGCGGCGTGGGGCCAGGGACTAAGAGACCCGGGTAGAGCTGAACATTTGGAATCCGGCCTGGGAAGGATATTTTTGGGGTTGTCGCAACAGTGTGTGGTTTGATGCTTTAACTCCTTTCTCCCCTTTTTGTCATTCCTCGATTGGAAACGGGAGGGCGAGAAGGTTTTAGCAAATCGGGGTGCGTGGGGACAGTTTTCCCAATTAAGATCCCACTTCTCAGCGGACCCAATTGGCACCCCAAGCAAGTTCTCTTTCCAAACCCAGTTACCGGAAAGGAATCGGTGCCTAGGCACTTCTAGCAAAGCTGGGGGCGGCGCCACGCGGTGGCCTGACAGTGTTGTGATCGGAGAGCTGAGCGGGCGGAGCGTGGCAGTGGCCGATGCCTCAGAGCCGCCCAATCTCTGTTTTCTGTCCTCTCAGCCCACATTTGAAAAAAGTTCTAGAACCACACTATCTGCTGGCGGAGCAGAGCGTGGCAGGGAACCAGCCCGCGGGAGAAGAGCCACCCCCGCAACCACCTCCGGGGAAGTTTGACGCAAAGGTGGGACCAGAGTCCGTAAGTTCTAGGTGAAGTGAAGTAACACAGAGATAAAGAAGCATCTTCGTTTTCGAGCCTTATACTTTTTTGATCTGACACTTATTTTT
This sequence comes from Cephalophus harveyi, assembly GCA_006410635.1. Lineage (NCBI taxonomy): Eukaryota > Metazoa > Chordata > Mammalia > Artiodactyla > Bovidae > Cephalophus > Cephalophus harveyi. Next base: position 23,860 of record SJYT01039983.1, read on the forward strand.
GTTATATGCATTTCTGGTATCATTTCCCTCAGATTTAATTAATAAGATCACTCAAAAGCATCAGTCATTTCCATTTTGAAGTTAGGAAAATGGACGTAAGGATCCCTCTTTCCCACGGTGGAAGCCAATGTACAGTGAAAAGACTAAATACACATCTGTAGTAATGATCAAAGTCAATGGAGGTAGGACCATGATCAGGTAATGTTCTCATTCTTATTCTACAAGGCGACTGTCCTTGACTGACTTTGCAGTTACTGACTTGCCTCCCCACCTCCTCAGCCTTGAAATGTACACCTGCTTGGCTGGGCACTAAACTGTAGGGATCCCCTCTGGACATTCAGCCTTGGCAATCTCCTGGCCTCATGCATCTGCTTGCCCTCAAGTGCCTGGTGTACTCACTGATGATAACTTGGTATGCATCATGCTGCTAAGTCACTTCAGTCGTGTCCGACTCTGTGTCATCCCATAGACGGCAGCCCACCAGGCTACCCCATCCCTGGGATTCTCCAGGCAAGAACACTGGAGTGGGTTGCCATTTCCTTCTCCAATGCATGAAAGTGAAAATTGAAAGTGAAGTCACTCAGTCGTGTCTGATCTTTGCGACCCCATGGACTGCAGCCTACCAGGCTCCTCTGTTCATGGGATTTTCTAGGCAAGAGTATTGGAGTGGGGTGCCATTGCCTTCTCTGAGGTAAATCAAAATGTTATCACTGAGCCAGATGGCAGGACCATCCTTGAGAATTTGTTAGAAATGCAAATTATGGGCCCCAGTCTGGACACCCCTCCCCATGCAAACCCTTTAGGAGGAGGAAGCCCTCCAGGTGGTCCCAATTCATATTCCCATTCACCAACTACCTCTGTAACATATTCCCAGGATCTCAGTGGCTTAGTTGCCCTTCCAGTACTTATGGGGGAAACCAGGCAATCAACCAACAAAAACCTTTACTGAATAATTGAATTGAGTAAAGGAAATTTCAAGCGCCATATGAAACATTTATTGGATGGGCAGAAATTTTGATACCCGGTAAATTCTGTCCACTTTTCACCAAAATGGACTTCACTGGTGGCTCAAGACAGTAAAGAGTCCACCTGCAATGCGGGAGACCTGGGTTCGATCCCTGGGTTGGGAAGATCCTCTGGGGGAGAGCACAGCAACCCCACTCCAGTATTCTTGCCTGGAGAATCCCCATGGACAAAGGAGCCTGGTAGGTCGAAAAGGGTTGGACACAACTGAGCAGCTAAGCACGCGCACACACACACACACACACACACACATTCACCAAAATAGGAACAAAAAGATCTTTTAGCTATATACATATATTTCTAGTTTTGTATTTGTACAGCTTTGATGATATCCAAAAGGCAATGATATATTTTAAAAATAAAGCATCTTATTTTTAAGAGAAATGTTTGTTGCTGATAAAGCAATCCATGCTTATGGTAGCAATTTTGAAAATTTATAGGCAAGAGTTAAAAACATCATTTATAATTCCACCATTTTATGATCATCTACGTCACATCATGGTGTATTTTCTCCTTCTCTGAAAATTGTTTTAACGCATGTAAAGAAAAAAACGTTGCCTGCCACTTCAGTTCCACAAGGATTAAGCTCTTAGTCACTGCAGTCCATAACGTGTGTGCTCTGAGGGCAATTTAGGAAGCAAAACAACTGGAAGTATTCTGTGCATTAGATATACCAGTCACTAGGTAAGATACGGACAATGGCATCCCACTCCAGTACTCTTGCCTGGAAAATCCCAACTTAGCAGCAGCAGCAGCAGGTAAGATACAGAGGAGGCAATGGCAACCCACTCCAGTACTCTTGCCTGGAAAATCCCATGGACGGAGGAGCCTGGTAGGCTGCAGTCCATGGGGTCTCGAAGAGTTGGACATGAATGAGCGACTTCACTTTCACTTTTCACTTTCATGCATTGGAGAAGGAAATGGCAACCCACTCCAGTGTTCTTGCCTGGAGAATCCCAGGGACAGTGGAGCCTGGTGGGCTGCCGTCTATGGGGTCGCACAGAGTCAGACACGAATGAAGCAACTTAGCAGCAGCAGCAGCTAAGATACATGTCTAAGAGAAAATTTCAAAGACCCCAGATTCTTCCATCTTCCCATATTTAGAAAAGCCCTAAAATCATTAACTTGAAATGTTTGTTCTTTGTGATTAGCAATGCCAACTACAAATTAGCACATGGGTGCTTAAATCAGGAGCTGAATCTATGAGCCCAATTCTTATATCTTCTCATATCTAGAAAAGCACTAAAATCCTTCATGGTGACACTGTTCCTCATGACTAGTGAAGGCTCCTTGAGACTAGTAGCAACCTTCTGGAAAAATATATGCTTGATTGCAAGTATTCCCCCTTCACCAAAAGTCACATATAAACTGACCTTTTTCCCCTGCCTCTTTGGAGCAGTTTCTCAGAGTTATCTGAGGTCTTATGAGGGCTGTAGTCCTCATTTTACCCCCAATAAAACTTAACTTGCATCTCTCACGTTGTGCATCTTAAGTCGACAGCAGTAACCTTTTCATGTTTCATTACATGTTTTTTCCCAGCAGAAAAGTTCATGTACACACAGGTTCTTCCCTTACCTCTTTGGAGCAGGTCCTCAGAGCTCTCTGAGAGGCCTGTCTCTCTGCCTATGGTCCTCGGTAAGGTTCCTGAATAAAACTCAACTCACAACTTTTACATTGTGCATTTTTATTTCAATTGACATGTAGTCAAAGTCCTAGGAGAGGCTTTTTGTTTGTTTATTTAAATACTTGTCAATACCACTATCATTATAAACATCATCCAGCAGTGATTGCATTAAAAATAAAGGACAAAACAAGAGGGTCAATGAAATTATTGCATGTACGCATCTTTATCAATGTGCAGAAAGATCCTCCAGAAAACATCTATGCATTTGAAAACATGTTTGTGAATATAATATGTGGGCTTTTTAAACAAGTGGGGCCATATGGCATACAGTTTGCAGCTTGCTTTTTAAAAAATATTTATTTATTTATTTGGTTGTGCCAGGTCTTAGTTGTGGCAGATGGGATCTTTGATCTTTGTTGGAATCTTTAGTTGCAGCCTGTGGAATCTAGTTCCCCGACCAGGGATCGAACCCAGGCCCCTTGCATTAGAAGCGTGAGTCTTAGCCACTGAACCACCAGGGAAGGCCCTGTAGCTTGCTTTTTTTTTTTTTTTTCACAGTAAGCAGTATGCTTTTCTACCTTACTGCTTTTACTCGTTTTACAGGATTTCATTCTGTGTATGTGACATTTCTGAAGCCAGCAGTGTGGGCCAGTGTCAGAGCAGTGCCTAAGTCAATGAAACAGAGTACACCATCAGAAAGTGTTTCGAAATAACTCAAGCCTCAGATTGCATTTCTGGTACATGTCAAGTGTTTGTATGTCTGTAGTAATACTGCATAAATTCACCGTTCTTTTTCTTATGCCGTTTCACATTCCTGAGCTTGTCTGGATTCCACAAAGCTTTGCCTGTTTCTATGCCCTCAGCTTTCCATGTGATATTGCATCACAGAAGTCTAAAAGCTATTGAACATTTTCCTTAGGGAGAGAGATGCGAACGTTGATTCCAAACAAATTTCTTTTCACCTAACAGATGGAAGGGCAAGGCTAAAATAGTCTGTTAATAGTTTTTGATCCTAATAGTTTTTTACATAATTTATTTAATCAATCTCTTATTGGATATTTGGTTTGTCATTTTTCGTTACTGGAAACAATAATGCAGGGAACATCATTATATCCAAATCGTTACAATCATATATAAATAAAACTTGGAAAAATGTATATATTGTTGGATCAAAGGAAATGTGTATTTTAGTTTTGAATATTTTCAAATTGCCCTCCAAACAGACTGCAATTTACATCTTTGCTTACAACATACAGAAGTACCTGATTCTATCTCCTTGCCAACACTTAACTTTGCTATTCTGATAGATGAAAAATAGCATCTGTGATTTTAATTATAGTATTTCTTATTTTAAAAAAGATTTTGATGCTTTAATTTGTATTTTATTAATGATATGTGAGATTAAAAATCATTTCATACATTTATAGGCAATTTTATTTCTTTGTCCATATTCTTCATTTTTAAAAGAATATTTTTTGGTTGTGCTATGAGGCATGTGGGATTAGTTCCCTGACTGGAGATGGAACCTGCACTCCCTGCACTGGCAGTGAAGAATCTTAACCACTGGACCACCAGGGAAGTCCCTGTATTGTTTATTTTCTATTAGTTTTTTCATATTGATTTGTAAAAACTATTAAGAAAATTAGCCTGTTGGTCTAGTGTATACAGTGCAGATACTTTTACTAATTTACTTGTTTCAGTTCAGTTCTGTCGCTCAGACGTGTTCAACTTTTTGCGACCCCATGGACTGCAGCATGCCAGGCCTCCCTGTCCATCACCAACTCCTGGAGTTCACTCAAACTCATCTCCATTGAGTCGGTGATGCTGCCATCCAACCATCTTATCCTCTGTCATCCCCTTCTCCTCCTGCTCTCAATCTTTCCCAGCATCAGGGTCTTTTCAAATGAGTCAGCTCTTCAATCAGGTGGCTAAAGTATTAGAGTTTCTGCTTCAACATCAGTCCTTCCAATGAACATTCAGGATTGATCTCCTTTAGGATGGACTGGTTGGATCTCCTTGCAGTTCAGGGGACTCTCAAGAGTCTTCTCCAACACCACAGTTCAAAAGCATCAATTCCTCAGCATTCAGCTTTCTTTATAGTCCAAGTCTCACATCCATACATGACTACTGGAAAAACCATAGCCTTGACGAGGCGGACCTTTGTTGGCAAAGTAATATGCTGTCTAGGTTGGTCATAACTTTCCTTCCAAGAGGTAAGCGTCTTTTAATTTCATTGTTTACAAGGTTATAAAAAATTATTCCATGTTTTCCTTTTTAGTTTTAATGATTTCTTGAAGATAATGATCTGTCTGGAATTGTTTTGCTGTGAGCAGTGATATAAGGATCCAGCTTCCCCCAGGCCCCCCCACCCCCTGTCTCTTATACACATCTAGATGTGTATAAGAGACAGGTGAAGGCTCCTTGAGACTAGTAGCAACCTTCTGGAAAAATATATGCTTGATTGCAAGTATTCCCCCTTCACCAAAAGTCACATATAAACTGACCTTTTTCCCCTGCCTCTTTGGAGCAGTTTCTCAGAGTTATCTGAGGTCTTATGAGGGCTGTAGTCCTCATTTTACCCCCAATAAAACTTAACTTGCATCTCTCACGTTGTGCATCTTAAGTCGACAGCAGTAACCTTTTCATGAACAGACACCGCACAGATCACACACAAAATTCTAGATGTGTATAAGAGACAGCAAGACACCTGCTCTTCTTAAAGTCATCACTAGTTTTCATGTTGCAGAATCAATGACAACCTATTTGTTCTCATCTCACTTGCCTTCTTAATAACATTGAGCACAAATGATCACATGTTCTTCGTTAAACATTCTTCTTTAACCCTCATTCTTCTGGGTTACCTCACTGGCTAAGTGCCATTGCATCTTATCTTCTAGAGACTAAGGAATGTGATTTGAGCAGCATGTTCCTATTAATAAAATTTTGTTTCAATACAATAGCTTTGAGTTCTTCTAATATAGAAGCTTTATTTTGCTGCTGCTAACTTTGAAGCTTCAAAGTAGGCAATGATTCAATGGGGCAAAGTAAAAAGAAGGCCTAACTTCTGTACAGATTGCAAGCTTGCCCAGTTTCTAACTTGAAGGCTGAAATTTAATCATGAGAAATGTAGATGGAGCTGGGCCTTTTGGGTACTAGGATGCAGCTGAGTTCACCTGGTGATACCTGAGACTATTCTGGATGGACTGGGTGCCTCTTCACTTTGCTTTTTTTTTCATTTCTCGCTGCCACCCCGGCTACCTACCCAAACCCTTCACCTCCCCCCGCCACCCGTTGTGTTAGTCACACTTAGGCTGTTGTAACAAAATATCATGGACTGAGTGGCTTAAACGTCAGTAATTTTTATCCCACAGTAATGGAGACAACGAAGTCTGAGATCAAGCTGTCAGTCAGTTCGGTTTCCGGTGAGTCCCCACTTCCTGACTTGCAGACGCTGGCTTCTCACTGTGTGCTCATGTGCTCTTTCCTTGGTGCGTGTGTGTGGAAAGAGATATCTCTCTTCCTCTTATATAAAGTCACAAATCCTATTGGGTTAAGCCCACCCCCTTAGGACCATTGTTGTTGTTTTTCAGTCACTAAGTCATCTCTGATTCTTTTCGACCCCAGGCACACCAGGCCTCCCTGTCCCTGCCCCTCACCATCTCCCAGAGTTTGCCCAAGTTCAAGTCCACTGAATCAGTAATGCTATCCAACCATCTCATACTCTGCTGGGAGTATACCATACCTCTTCTCCTTTTGACCATATTCAACCTTAATTATTAAAACCTCTTTATAGCCCTGGGGCTTCCCTCGTGGCTCAGGAATAAAGAATCTGCCTGCAATGCAGGAGGTACAGGCTTGATCCCTGGGTTAGGAAGGTTTCCTGAAGGAGGAAATGGCAATCTGCTCCAGTATTTCTGCCTGAGAAATCCCATGGACAGAGGACCCTGGTGGGCTGCAGTCCATGGGGTCTCAAAAGAGTCAGACACAGCCACTAGATAGCAACAAACAAAAAAACCTGTCTCTAAATGGTTACTTGGGGGTTAGGGTGTCAACATAGGAATTTGCAGAAGGAGGACACAATTCAGTTCATTGCACCCCTCTCTGTGCTCAGGGCTGCTTGATACCTTTTGTGGGCTCTAAGCACCTTTGCCTTTGGGGATCCTTCCTTCCTTAAAAATAAAAAAAAAAAAAACACTTAAAATTCTGCTTTATAACCACATTGGTATAGAGATGGATATATTCCAAGCTGATTTCATTATTATATATTTATTATTATATTTTTCTTCTGATTTTAAAGTAAATTGCTATTAAAACATTTTCATGAGAGCTTAGAAGTGTCAGGGGCCCTAGGCACTAGGCCTACTTGGCTTAATGGAGACACTGTAGACACTTTTAGACACTGTAAATTTTGCTAACAGACTGCCCCCAAAAAGATCCAGGAAGAGCAACTAGAGTTGACTCTTAAAGAACCACCTTGTAGATGATTGGAGAGTGACCAGTTCAACACAGGCAACATGAGTAGGTGACCAGCTCACACCTGACTCCCTCTGTCAATCTACACATTGCCAACACATTTTGCTAAACTATAGGAAACCTTGAGTTAAAGCTTCTGCAAAACCCTTAGGGAGTTTTAGGTTGAGTGTTTTTGAGAACCTCTTTTTAGTAAAAGACTTTTTTTCTTTTTTATTAATATACACCTGTAAAATCTATAAAACTTACATGTACAGTTCAATAAGTTCTTACATACTATATATTTATATTGTGTTATCTATTACTTGATAACAAATTATCCTAAAACATAGTGGATGATAAGAACAAACATTTATTAGATTAGATTTTCTGCCAGCCAGGGCTTTGTGTGGTTCTGAGTGGTTTTGGCTCATGAGTCTGTGGTTAAGATGTCAGCCAGGCTACCATCATCTGAAGGCTTGACTGGGGCTGGAATATTTGCTTCCAAGATGCTGTTGGCAGGAGGCCTCAGTTCCACTCCACGTGGCTCAGGGCTGCTCATCTGTCTTCAAGACCAGGGAGCCGGCTTCCTCCAGAATAAGTGATCCAAGAAAGAGCAAGGTAGAACCTTTATAGTAGCATGTCTTTCTTTCTTTTTTTCTTTTTTTGCCACTAGTTTGAGTTCTACCATCATCAATTGCTTTTGCTGTTCTTGAACTTCATACAAATTGAGTCATCTTTTGTGTCTGGTTTCTTTCACTAAGCATTATGTCTGTAAGACTCATCCACATCACCTATAGCAGTAGTTCATCTTTTTTGTTTGTTTGTTTTATCATTGGGTCATATTCCATGGTATAAAAATACCATGGTAGACATTTGAGTTGTTTCCAGGTTGGGCTATTATAGAGCTGCTATGAATTGATGCTTTTGAACTGTGGTGTTGGAGAAGACTCTTGAGAGTCCCTTGGACTGCAAGGAGATCCAACCAGTCCATTCTGAAGGAGATCAACCCTGGGATTTCTTTGGAAGGAATGATGCTAAAGCTGAAAC
>SJYT01039983.1:32293-156845 GCA_006410635.1 Cephalophus harveyi
GGAGGCCTGGCGTGCTGCGATTCATGGGGTCGCAAAGAGTCGGACACGACTGAGCGACTGTGAACTGAACTGATGAACATTCTTGTGCAGGTCATTTCTTTGAAATATGCCCTCAATTCTTTGGGGCTCTGCAATAAACTTTTAAAACTCCATACTTAAGCTGAATTTTACAGACACCTTCATTTAAAACAGCTTAGGTTACAACTCGTGACTTTAGTGTTGGTGATTTATGAGAGTTCAGGAGTGGGGTATTGTTGGTCAAACTTACAGTAAAGTATTACTCACCACACTAAGGATATTTGAATTGGTGATTAATCCAGTCATGGGTTCCAGTGTAGCTTAGGCTCATTAGGGTGGAGGTAACTTGAACTTGGCCGTTAGTATTTTGCCCTGGCTTTCCCTAATTTGTCACATGATTCAGTCACATAATGCAGTTGTCTTCCCCTGGGATGGCTTTAGGTCTTATCTTTGCTAAAATAGGAAGACTAACTCTAGTAAATGGCAGACTTGCTAAGGCTATTCTTAAAAGTTTAACTGCAAGAAATAGGAACAATAGCAGCGTTTCCTTCCTTAAAAATTAGAAGGTTCAATTCTAGTGAGGGAGTGAAGAGATCAAAGATGGGAGAAGTCATGCTTTCTGTTACCAGAGCTAAAGCTGACAAGACATTTTAAAACTGAAGATCTCAGGAATTCCCTGGTGGTCCAGCGATTAGGATTTGGCACTTTCACTGCTTGGTCAGAGAACTAAGATCCCACAAACCTCATGACATAGCCAAAAAAAAAAAAAAAAAAAAAAATGTTTAATTAGCTTCCTTCAATTGTTTTAATATGACTTCACTCATATTTTTAAATTATCTTAAAACATTGCCAAAAAATAAGGGTAAAACACCAGGAAAAGATTCTAAGACTTTTCAGGCCCATTAGTGCATAAATTATTTAACTGAGGACTAAGTATGGTCAGAGAGCTTAGAGAAAACACCTCAATGAGTCCCACTGGTTTATCTCATTGCATTTAGTAGGTTAAACAGCAAAAAGAGACAGGCAAGGCCCTCAGTCCGAGGAATGGGAAACAAATTATTCCAAACTTGCCCAGAGAGCATAGTACTTGATTTTGGCCTATTTTGTTTCAATTTTGGTTTTCTCTGTGTTTCGAAGCACAGGTAAGTACATGGGTGTGAGCTGATGAGGGGAAAAGACATGAAAACTTGTCACACAGTGTGACTCTGTTCATAGCTGGGCCTCAACATGGTTCTATGCACTCATTTTTTAGCATTTTCTCATAGTGTTCTTGCCTGGAGAATCCCAGGGACGGGGGAGCCTGGTGGGCTGCCGTCTATGGGATCACACAGAGTCGGACACGACTGAAGCGACTTAGCAGTAGCAGCAGCACAGTGATATAAAACTTACTAAGACCAACTGACCAGCATAGATAATCACAGACACCGCACAGATCACACACAAAATTCTTCCTTGGTGACAAGCAGAGGAGATGCATTCTCATGGCAGCCAACAATTCATAGGAAGCGTTGTGTGCTCAGTTGCTCAGTCATACCCGACTCTTTGTGGACTGTAGCCTGCCAGTCTACTCTGCCCATGGGATTCTCTAGGCAAGAATACTGGAGTGGGTTGCCATTTCCTCCTCCAGGGGATCTTCCTGACTTAGAGATCGAACCCACATCGCTTGCATCTCCTGCATTGGCAGGTGGATTCTTTACCACTAGCACCACCTGGAAAGCCCTAGAAAGTGTTAGGAAGGCAACACAGTTCTACCAACAGAACTAGAATCAGGTCAGCCACTTATCATTAGCTCCAGGTCCTAACCGAACACCACGCTTTTCCTCTCTAATGCAGGGCCAGAGTTCTTTGATGACTGAACAAGCTCACCAAGGGCAAGCCTGTGCAGCACAAGAGGTCTGGGATTGTTGGCCCTTGTTTCATGGCCACATTACTTTTTTTTTTCTTTTTTTTTTTTCAGGTTGCTCCACACAGCACCAGGGATCTCAGTTACCTGACCAGGGATTGAACCCATGCCCCCTGCCTTGGGAGCATGGAGTGTTAACCACTGGATCCCCGGGGAAGTCCCACAGTCACGCTTCTTCATGAGGTTTGTTGCCTGCTCTCCTCTCCTTGAGACTTTTCCTCCCACTATCCACATTTCACTTCCCGCTCCTGTCTATTTCATCTCATCTCCTTTGCTGATTCCCTTCTCTCATCTATTTCCTCACATCAGAGTCTTTCTGGGGACTTTGTCTGTCCTATGACTGTGACCATCACCTCTACACAGATGATGCCCAGATCTGGAAGAGTCTTATCCTAAACATTAAGCAGCTATTTCCAGTTGCCTTCTGGAATTGATTTCATACATTCTTCAAACTGAACATGTCCAAACTCCCTCTCTCTCTGTCCCCATCCCAGTTCTGCTGTTCTTCTCTATTTCCTGGCACAATTACTAGCATCACCCACCACATAAACCTTGAGTGTGGAGTTAGCCCACAGGCCTGAGACTGCTTTCTATAGAAAGTCTTGCTCACGAGGTTGGCCACTGGCAGGCCACTGGACTCTTGGCAGGCAAATAGTTCTTTACACAGATATGAAACTTTCCCTAAGTGATAATGGCTCACTGTGCCCACACTGATTGCACAAACAATGGGGCTCATGGTAAATGCCTGGTTTCTTCCTGGCAGCCTGGAATTCTGGTAGATACTAGGCAGAGGGTGCCTATGTGACCAGCTCCCAGTTAAAAGCCTGAGTAAGTCTCTCATGAGCTTGCTTATCAGCAGATAACAAACACTTCATAATGTTGCCACAAGTCTTTGCTAGGGGAGAGGACTCTTGGAAGCTTTAATCTGGATTTCTCTATATCTCCATTTCATTTCCCTTTCTCCTCTCTAGTTTTGCTTTATATCAATTTCACTGTAATCTTATATAACCATACTATGAGCCCCGTGAGTCTTCCTAGCAAATCGTCAAAGATCACTGGGAGTGATCTTAGGGTTCCCTGATGTACCTTAGTATAATTCCTGACTCTTCTTTCTTTTCCTCACCCTCTCTGTTCAGTTAATCAGCTAATTATCATTAGCTCTACCTCTAAATATTAAAAATTAAAAAATGACCCATATTCACGTCAAAGACCACTGGGAGTGATCTTAGGGTTCCCTGATGTACCTTAGTATAATTCCTGACTCTTCTTTCTTTTCCTCACCCTCTCTGTTCAGTTAATCAGCTAATTATCATTAGCTCTACCTCTAAATATTAAAAATTAAAAAATGACCCATATTCTCCACCTTCACTGCCTAGATGTTACAACCATGACTCCATCTGGGCATCAATCTCCCTGCTTCCCCCCACTATAAAAGTAAAACCCAAAGACTGGGGGACAGCAGTAAGCTGATGTTATGAGGGAGGTTATTTCTTGTTTAAAAAAAAAATTTGAACTGAGTAAATCTGAAGACCTAAGTGGCCGTATTCAAGGACTCATGGGAATTCCCTGGCAGTCCAGTGGTTAGGACTCTGTCTTTCCACTGCAAGGGGCATGGGTGTGATCCCTGGTCAGGGAACGAAGATACTTCAGTTACCATGGTGCAGCCAAAATAATAATAATAAAGGATTCATGAATTGGGCAACACTGCACCTAACAAGTAGGAAGAAGCTTTAGGAGCTGTACAGAATGGAAGGCTTTCATAGATAGAAAGCGGGTGGGACAAGGAAGTCATAAAAAAGAAAAAAGTTTACCATATTTCAGGCAAAGTCACCTTTCTTTGGAAGAAGGGTGGGGAATCTATCAATGTATCATGAGATTGATCTCACAGGAGCTGCTGTGGTCATTCCAGATTGACTGGTTAAAGTTCATACTCCTGAGAGTAGCTGAAATTGAAATTAACTCTTAAAGCAAACCAGGTTTGTTTTCTGGGAGCAAGTGACTCCATTTGGGGCATGATGTTGCTGCTTTAAGCACTCTCAAAGCCTGTTTCCTGGGTTTCCCTGGTAGTCTAGTGGTTAGGGATCTGCTGGCCAATCCAGGGACACAGGTTTGTTAGGGAAATTAGGTAGTCTTGTTTAGGCTTCAGAGACAAAGCACAGCAGGCCTCTGACCTTGCTTGTAACCTGTCTGGAGACTGTCCTGACTACGAGCAGCTGCCTGCTGTGACTATAAAACTAGCAGCACCGTGATAAGATAGGGGAGGAATCTTGAGATTGTTGAGTCCCTGGAGGGGGGCTGGCTAACCAAGCCCCAGGCTTAACAACATTCTAAGTTTTATGCATTACCATGAAATCAGAGGTGGAATTTGCTCACAGATGGATGATGGTATCAGTGTGCGTCCTGGGATTATAAACGGGGAACCCTGAACTGCAATCTTTGAAGTCTCGCCCACGGAGCGGAAGTGATGCCTGGGATCTTTTCTGTGAGGTGAGTGCATGCTCCCCGGTTCTGTCTCGTCACAACTAAGATTTGGAGCGATGGACATTAAAGCCCTCGGCGCATCACAGCTCTCGGGTCTTGAACAAACCGTGTTATAGCTCTTAGACAAATCAGTGTTACAGCTCTATTTTATTTAGAAGATAGCAGGAGAATCCATCCTTGAAGCATGAGGGCATGCCAACCCAAAGACGTGAAGACAGTGGAGGAGTGAGCCAGCGCACGGCAGAGAGCGAGCGAGAGCCCTTTGGGTCCTCTTTTTATGTTTTTTCCTCCCCTTGGGCCCGCCCTATGTAAATTGGGCTAGCCAGGAATGCCGTTTGTTCTACCTGAGGTCCTCACTCAGGTCCTCAGACCTTCCTTTGTTCTATTTTCACGGGCTTTTCCTTTCCTTGTCTTATAGCCACCACCATTTTGGACTCCTGTTTCCTATTCTATCTAACATTTTCCCAATTAGGTCTCCGGATGGGCTGTGACACAGGACTTCTCAACACCGTTTGAGTCTGAATGTTAGTCAAAATCCAATTTGGTGATGTTTCCTCTGCTGTTTCGATTTCTCTTTTCTTTTAATGTTAGTATATTGAGAGTAAGCTAGATAATTTTCTAATAAATATTCATTTCACTTCAGTTCTGGAGAAGAAAATGGCAACCCACTCCAGTATCCTTGCCTGGAAAATCTCATGGACAGAGGAGCTTGGTAGGCTGCAGTCCATAGAGTCACAAAGAGTCAGGCGTGACCGAGTGACTAACACTTACTACTGACTCACTTACTCAGTTCAGTTCAGTCGCTCAGTCATGTCTGACTCTTTGCCGCCCCATGGACTGCAGCTCACCAGGCTTCCCTGTCCTTCACCAACTCCCAGAGTTCACTCAAAGTCATGTCCATCAAGTCGGTGATGCCATCCAACCATCTCATCCTCTGTCGTCCCCTTCTCCTCCTGCCCTCAATCTTTCCCAGCATCAGGGTCTTTTTCAGTGAGTCAGCTCTTCGCATCAGGTGGCCAAAGTATCAGAGCTTCAGCTTCAGCATCAGTCTTTCTGGTGAATATTCAGGGTTGATTTCCTTTAGGGTTGACTGGTTTGATCTCCATGCTATCCGAGGGACTCTCAAGAGTCTTCTATTGATAGTATTCATTTGTATACAATGAGTGGCTTATTTTCTTAACAAATCCTTTGAACCTGAGACAAAAGTGAAAAATTTTGGCAAAACAGTAATTGGGGAAAGTGAAAACTTTCGGCAAAACAGAATTCAGTCCCAGGTCCTGGAAGATCCCACGTGCTACAGGACAACTAAGCCCGAGTACCACAGATACTGAGCCTGTGCACCTGGAGCCTGTGCTCCAAAACAAGAGAAGCCACCACAACAAGAGGCCTGCGTACTGCACATAGAGTAGTCCCTGCTCGCCGCGATTAGAGAAAGCCCATGCAGCAGCAAATACCCAGTGCAATCAAAAAAAAAAAAAAGCCTGTTTCCTCAGTTGCAAGATGAGGATGATAACAGTGCCTATTCCATAGGGTTGGTGCCAGGGGTAAATAAGAAAATATATATAAGCTTCACGAGATTGGGCTTCCCTCATAACTCAGTTGGTAAAGAATCCACCTGCAATGCAGGAGACCCCGGTTTGTTTCCTGGATTGGGAAGACCCCCTGGAGAAGGGATAAGATATCCATTCCAGTGTTCTTGGGCTTCCCTGGTGGCTCAGCTGGTAAAGAATCTGCCTGCAATGTGGAAGACCTGGGTTCGATCCCTGGGTTGGGAAGATCACCTGGAGAAGGGAAAGGCTACCCACTCCAGTATTCTGGCCTGGAGAATTCCATGGACTGTATAGTCTATGGGGTTGCAAAAAGTCGGACATGACTGAGTGACTTTCACTTTTCATGAGATTATCTACCTAAAGTGCTGAGGACATTACAATCCTTTAACAAACATTAGTGATGTTTTTCTTGTTAGTACTGATAGTCTGTGGACTCCATCTGGTCACTACTTGTGAGGCTCAGCCAGTTACAGCACCAAAACCACTTTATTATGAAATTAGGACCTCAGCTTCTCACCCCTACAACCTGTAGTGGAGGCCCACCCCAAGATACAGGCATTTCCACCAGATTCTAAGTAGCCTGGCATTTGGGGTTGCTCTTTTCTTCTGAGTAGGTATCCCAGTGTGGGGTAATGATGAGACACAGCTTTAGTGTGGTTGTGAAGCAGGAAGGAAGAGGGCAGGGCATAACATTTAAGAGTGACAGTCGTTGAGGATACGACAGAAACTGGTTAGAACCAATTAGGTTCAAGATAGCAGAAGATTCAACTTTCAGTAGACTTTGAACCTCAGTATATGTTCACTGTAATTCATCAGCATGCTAAATGACACACCCACAGACACCAGGATGGTTCTCTAGGCCGACCATAAAAGGCCAAAAAGTGACCAGTGTCCCACTTCCTAGAAATCTCCACTCCTTCCCCCCAAAGTTGAAATAGTCCTCCCACTCATTAGCCTGTGAATTACCCAATCTGTAAAAGCTGGTTCAGTTCAGTTCAGTTCAGTCGCTCAGTTGTGTCCAACTCTTTGCGACCCCACGAATCGAAGCACGCCAGGCCTCCCTGTCCATCACCAACTCCCAGAGTTCACCCAAACTCATGTCCATAGAGTTGGTGATGCCATCCAGCCATCTCATCCTCTGTTGTCCCCTTCTCTTCCTGCCCCCAATCCCTCCCAGCATCAGGGTCTTTTCCAATGAGTCAACTCTTCGCATGAGGTGGACAAAGTACTGGAGTTTCAGTTTTAGCATCATTCCTTCCAAAGAAGTCCCAGGGCTGATCTCCTTCAGAATGGACTGGTTGGATCTCCCTGCAGTCCAAGGGACTCTCAAGAGTCTTCTCCAACACCACAGTTCAAAAGCATCAATTCTTCATCACTCAGCTTTCTTATCGAGCCCATCTTTGCATGAAATGTTCCCTTGGTATCTCTAATTTTCTTGAAGAGATCTCTAGTCTTTCCCATTCTGTTCTTTTCCTCTATTTCTTTGCATTGATCGCTGAGGAAGGCTTTCTTATCTCTCCTTGCTATACTTTGGAACTCTGCATTCAGATGCTTATATCTTTCCTTTTCTCCTTCTCTTCTTTTCACAGCTATTTGTAGGGCCTCCCCAGACAGCCATTTTGCTTTATGAGGTTCCCATGAAAGAAGATGTATTTGTACAACTTTGCTGAATAAAAGAAAGCCAACGAGGGAACTGGCACTGCTTTTTATCTATTAAGATGTTTATATCTGGATGTTTTAGCAATACACACAGAGCTTTCTAATTTTTTATCGCGAAATTAGATTGCAGGCTCATTACTTGGCTGGTTATGTTGTAGGCATCTTTGGGGACTCTGGCTTGCTCATTACTGGCTTTGTTGTTATATGGATTAAAATAAGCTGATATTTTAATGACGGTTTTATTGATCATAATAAACTTTAAGAGAATCTCTTCTAATGTCAAAATTATTAACTCATCATTTACTGACTTAAAGATAATGATTTTAGTACTACTGCAAGTTGATTAAATATATAAATATATATGTATATATATCAGCTTTAAAACATTTCCCTCCATTTTAATGTGTTTTCACATGGAACACTGTCTGGAAACCAGAGCAGACATGAACAAGAAAACTAAAGATGTGTTTAAATAACCGAAATGCCAGCAGTGTTTATTATGGTAGGTTACAGAAAGATTTAATTTTTGTGTGTGCAATTAGGCACCGACTGAGGTGTTTAGACACCACTGATTAAAAACTGCAGTGAATATAAATTCTGACCCTCCTCAAAGGAATAAAACCTAGGTCTCTTTCTTGGAATCAGTCAGGTCAAGAACATGCACAGATGAACACTTATTAAATACTAGTAACAGTCTTTTATTACTTATACTCCTTCAATACTAACAGCAACACAGTGTACTTACATAGATCACATTATAGCCAAGGATTCCAAAGTCATCCTATCAAGCAATGTGGTGTTGGAAACTCAAGATTCCACAGCATGTCAAGTCTCCTTAGTTACGGCACAGGAAGTAGATTCCCAGCAACAGACCAGAGTGACAGCTCAAGGAGACAAGCCTACATTTCTTGTGGCTTGTGACTTTCTGAATTTCCAAATTTGCTGCTTGTATCCTACCATACCAACAACATTGACTCCAGGTAAAAATGACTTTTACATATGAGGAATAAGATGAGGACTAAATGAACAATTTGTCTTTTCTTATAGTTCCATAGTCCATCTTTGGAAAGCACGTGCTGGAAGGTCAGAAGTGGCTTTTTAATAATGTAACTTCACCCATTATTGATTCACAATAACCATGGCCAGGACCCTTGGGTGGATGAGAACATTTTATACTGGAACGACATACACATACATGTAAAATATGATAGAACCGTATCTTTGAGCTCACATATATTTAACACAAAAGCAAAAGAGCATCAATTCATTGAAGGTCAGACTTTCAGTCTTTTTAAAGGAACAAAGCTTCCTGTTTCCTGTTTCTGTTTCTAAGAGGGTTTAACTCTATCTTAGAGTTTAACTGAGAGACCCAAGTTGATGTAGTTTCAAACGAGTTTCTGTGGAATCCACAAATGAACGTGCCAGCCCCCCTGGAGTGGGGCTAGAGGCCAGAGCGAGAAGCCCACTGCATGGGAAGGGTCCCTGAGCGGCTCTGCTCTCCACTCGGGACACAGATCACACAGCTCTTCTTGGTCAGGGACCCCGGGTGGGCGTTCTGGGCATTTTCTTTCTTACAGGAATTTCCAACACTATTTGAAAAGCAATTTCTTTTTCGAAAGTATGATTAAGGTTGCTATCTTTCAGTCGAATATGGGACTAAGTTAGCTCTTCCTGCGTCCTTCTTTACTTCGGAGGAGACGCAGTATATGTTCATTTTTGGTTAGTTCTGCTGGAAGTTCATTGGCCTGAAAGAAAATAAAAGAGGCATGAATGAATTCTCAACCATCGTTGGTGTGGTTTTAGGGACTCTGAAGAGGGGTCCCTCACCCAGACCTGCTCCTCCACTGATGAAAAATCCCACTGGACTTAAGTCTTTTGTATCAAGGTTTTAAAGGGTTTTTTTTTTTTTTAAATATACTTAAATGTACATATCACCAGTTACTTTCTTACCTCATTGACAGTACTTTTTCTTTCTTTTTAAAACAATTTTTGGAGTAGAGTTTATTTACATTGTGTTAGTTTCAGGTGTAGAGTGATTCAGACATGTGTGGGTATATATACAGATGTGTGTGTGTGTGTGTGTGTTCTTTTTTGCATTCTTTTCCATTATGGTTTATTATAAGATACTGAATATAGTGCCCTTTGCTATACAGTAGGATCTTATATTTAGTAGTTCGTATCTGCTAATCCCAAACTTCTCATTGATTTCTCCCTCACTTCCCTCTTTGGTACCCAAAAGTTTCTTTTCTATATCTGTGAGCCTGTTTCTGTTTTTTAATAAATTCATTCGTATCATATTTTATTTTTTAACTTTTTTTTTTAAGATTTATGTATTATTTTTGGCTGCACTCGGTCTTCGCTGCTGCACGGGGGCTTTCTCTCCTTGTAGCAAGCGCAGGCTACTCTCTAGTTGCGGAGGGGGGGCTTCTCACTCCAGTGCCTTCTCTTGTTGCAGAGCATGGGCACTGGGCACGTGGGTTTAGGTGGCTGCGGTGGGAGATATGTTGTTGGATGAGAAGGCAGAGTCAGGAAATAGCCAGAATGTAAGACACACGGGAAAGAGCAGCTTCAGTGTCCCCCATGCCCCGCCTGACCCAGCCTCACTCCACGTCCTCTCTTTTCACAGTGCTGCTGAGACGCATTCTTTATGCATTTATTCTGTGAGTGAGTCTCTAGTCCAAGAAATAGACATGACAGGACAATGGTTCCCAAACTTTCCAGTCTCAGGACTTCTGTACACTCTTTTGAAAATTATTGAGGACTCTAAAGAGCTTTTGTTTTTAACTTAATAAAAGTGAAAACTGAAAAAAATTAAGTATATTTATTAATTCATTGAAAATAATAAGCCTATTAAGGTTAACATAAATAATACATTTTGAAGAAGAACTAAATTTTCAAAAACAAAAAAGTTAGAAGTGTAGCACTGTTAACAGTTTTGCATATTTTGTTACTATGCAGCAGCAGCAGCTTAAAAGAAGACAATCAGATTATCATATCTGCTTCTGCATCCAATCTACTGTGATATTTTGTTTTGGCTGAAGTATACGGAAAAAATTTAGCTTCATACAGACAGGTAGTTGGAAAAGAGAGAAACATTTTAACAGCCTTTTTGGATCATAGATATTTTTCTTTGATGCTTCAACAATACAGGACAAGTGGCTATTTCTTAAAGATTAATTGCTGTGTGCAATCTGGAACCATATCAATGAATTTTTCTACTCTGTTGCATTAAAATCCATAGGTCTATGTATCTGCAAGTGGATTTTTTTTTTTTAAACCTGTGCTTGATTTGTAACATCCTGTGCTAGTCATTCAGAAAATACCAATAAAACTGGAATTTTTATAAAATAACTTATAATATGTAAAATAACTTACAGAGGTTTGTAAAATTATTTTCAGCCACAGTTTGTGACTCTGCTTTGATGTGTACTAAAGTGCCAATGGTTTCTTCCACCATTGTTTTTGCACCATTACAGCAAATGGCTGTGTGTGCTAAATTGCTTCAGTCATGTCCAACTTTGTGTGACCCCATGGACTGTAGCCCTCCAGGCTCCTCTGTCCATGGGATTCTCCAGGCAAGGATACTGGAGTGGGTTGCCATGCCCTCCTTCAGGGGATCTTCCTGACCCAGAGATGGAACTGGTGTCTCTTACATCTAACCTGCATCGGCAGACAGGTTTTTTTTTCACCACTAGCACCACCTGGGAAACCCAGCAAATGGCAGCACAGGGAAAAGGGCAAATAGTGCCTCTGTATTTTTGTTATTTTATTTTAATCTTTAGAAACTTCTCTGACCAGGGATTGAACCCATGCCCCCTGAAGTGGAAACGTGGAGTCCTGACACTGGACCACCAGGAGAGTCCATCTCTGTATTATCAAGAATATTGTTTTGACCTATTAGAACCTTTAAAGGGTTTGGAGGACACCCCAACTGTCCATGCACCACACTTTGAGAACAGTTGCTACAGATGAATAAAAGGATGTTCTTGGGAATTCAGGGGGAGGTAATTTAAGTGCAGAAATGCACTCAAACTGGGGAGAGAACTCAGAGGTAGTTTTCTCCCCCTGCAGTTAAACCTGGAGCCCCAGCTGCTTCATCTGAAACCTGGATGTCAGGTGAAGTTCCTGCAGCCCCCACTTTCTAGACTGGATCCTGCTCCCTGACCCCGCCTGCTGGGAGTGATGAATTTGCCACAGTGGTCCTGCTGTGCACCTCGTCCTGCAGCTGCACTCCTGCCCACCCACAGGACCACTGACGCTGGTGCCGGACTGACAGATGCGAGTCTCTGTGCAAGGCTGCCTTAGGCCAGAGGCCCCGCTGTGGGGTCAATTCTACTATTAGCTTAGTTCCTGCAGGAGCAGACAGTGTATGGACTTAATGCTCGGGCCTGAGAAAAATGCTCACAGAGAATGGACCTGTGCGCCATCCAGTCTTGGAGTAACCCTCAGAAGAACTAACAGTTTGGCATCAATTGTTGGTCCTTGATTGACAGGTAGGCAGGTACCCAGGGGAGTCCTCCACAGTCAGGAAGAGGAACAGAGCTAAGAAGCTGTACCTCTGTCTATAAACTTGTTGAGTAGTAATGTATGTGTCCATCTCCATCAATGTCTGTATCCTTTACCATTAAAATAAGCTTTATACTCAAAGTTTTGGCCAATCGCATCACTTTTCTGTGTGTCATCCATACAGGCTTAAAGACCCGGTCTCATTCCTCCTCTCCCCCAGTGGGTCCCCACTGAATCCCCAGGTTGCTGAGGTTGTGCCAACTGCTACGATGGCTAGCACCCAGGTTGCCCCTAACGTCCATCTTATTCATGACAGTACAGGACCACAAGTCCATACTCACGACCCACAGCATCACATCACTGTCCCCACTGCTCTTGGGAGAAGATGTGTGCTGAGTCCCCAGGTGGGGTACCAGGAACACAGGATCCCTGCACCCATGGAAAAGGCCACGGTGTGGAGGGAGGAGGCTACTGGGGCCATGGTCACCCTCTCCTTGGGCATCTGCCTCAGGGCAGAAGTCCTAGAGCCTAGAGAGCAAACGGGTGCTTCTGTACTAGCTGAGAAGTGACTCTCTCCCAGGGAAGGCTTCAGTAGCCTTCTTTACTTCCTGCTGACAGCCCTTGTCACTCTACTGCAATTTTTTTTCTTGCAATTGCTTGATTATCCTTATTCCCCAGCAAACTGTGAGCCCTATGAAGTCAGACACTATGTGAGTCTTTTCCACCAATATCTCTCCACTGATAAGGTTCACAGCACAGTGCATGCTATCTGTGCGTGCTAAGTCGCTTCAGTCGTGTTGGACTCCACGACCCCATGGACTGCAGCCCAGCAGGCTCTGTCCTGGGATTCTCCAGGCAAGAATACTGGACTGGGTTGCCATGCCCTCCTCCAGGGGATCTTCCTGACCTAGGGATCAAATCCGCTTCTCTGATGTCTCCTGCATTGGCAGACGGGTTCTTTACCACTAGCATATCCAGCAGGCACTACTGTTTGCTGAATGAATGAATGTAGGTCAAGAATACATCCTCAAGAGTCCTGAGTGGCTGCTGGAATCCCAACACTCTTGCTCCTGAAGCTGCCTGTAAAGAGCCTGGCTTTTCCAGGCTGTCTGGCTTACAGCTTTAGGAAGGACCCAAAGTCTAGCATTTCGGTTACTAGAAATTCCCCATAACCATTATTGATGAGATACCAGGAGACACAGGAAGAATTGCATCTTTCAGTGTCTATATTAAGATACTAAAGCTTCCCCCTTGAATTAACTCAATACGGGATGGCTTAGCCATGAAGACATCTTAGGACGTCTGTGTCCAAGATGCAAAGATAAGAGAGCAGTTGTGGTTTTGCGGGCTCATGATATAATCAGGTCCGCTAATGGAAAACAAATCCATGTATTTCAGGAAGAGATAAGCAGCAACACTGTCTTCAAGCACTTCAATGATAGGAACAGGGGAAATAGTAATTCCATCTGCTAAGTGGAATGAGAATAAAGAGGCTCTTGGCACATTGTTTAACTGCACTTCAAAATGGTTTCTTTTAAAAACACTATGGAATGTTACATGGTTTTGGTTTTATTGTTAATAAAATCCAACACAGTAATGGGCTTCCCTGGTGGCTCAAATGGTAAAGAATCTGCCTGTAATGTGGGAGACCTGGGTTCAGTCCCTGGGTTGGGAAGATCCCTTGGAGGAGGAAATGGCAATCCACTCCAGTATTCTTGCCTGGAGAATTCCATGGACAGAGGAGCCTGGCGGACTACAGATCAGAGGGTCGCAAAGAGTCGGACCCGACTGAGCAATTAACACACAACACAGCAACAGATGCTTATTAAATTCAAGCAGTATGTAAGTATAGAGTCAAAACTGCTTTCATATCCTCCCCTGTTAATAAGCACCCATCCTACTTCCTCCTTCAAAAGTCAGTAGTTGTTTTCTCCAGACCTTTCCCAGGCTACGCTTCTGCCCTCAGTCTCTATATCTGACTGCTTAGGCAGCTGTTGAGTAGGAGGAAATACAATGATAACCTTTCCCCCACCTCCCTGTGGTTACTATGTATCCTCCCACCTCCAAGTTTGACTTAATAGAAAACTAAAAAAAAAAAAAAAATTGGGGGGCTATAAAAATATGGGTTGATTTTGCTCAACTATACTTCAATAAAAAAAATCTGGGTTGGTTTTACAGCTGTGGTCAAAGTCCTGTTAACAATATAAAAGCAACATTTTTCCCCTTGCCGTAACCAAATAGAGCACGGGCAATTCTCAAGATATGAGTATCCAACTCAGAGAGGATGGTTATTAAACTACCAGAATTTTGACATTTTTAGGACACTTCTCTGATGATAGAACACTTATAACCTTACTCCCCCCGCAACTGCCCCCTACCTCCTGCCCCACTGTTACCTAAAAATCACTGATGATATAGGGGTTTTGAACCTCTGGGTTCAAAGGGCTTCCCCAGTGGCTCAGATGGTAAAGAATTTGCCTGCAGTGAGGGAGACCTGGGTTCGATCCCTGTGTTGGAAAGATCCCCTGGAGGAGAGCATGGCAGCCCATTCTAGTATTCTTGCCTGGAGAATTCCATGAAGAGAGGAGCCTGGCAGGCTACAGTCATGGGGTCACACAGAGTTGGTCACGATTGAAGTGACTTAGCACGCATGCATGCTGGGTTCAAATATACTGCTCACTCGTAACCTATAATGAGAACATTTCATGTTCTTACTATGCCCAAGAGAATTCCCTGGTAGTTCAGTTGGTAAAGAATTTGCCTGCAGTGCAGGAGACCTGGGTTCTATCCCTGGGTCGGGAAGATCCTCTGGAGGAGGAAATGGCAACCCACTCCAATATTCTTGCCTGGAGAATCCCATAGACAGAGGCGCCTGGCGGGCTACAGTTCATGGGGTTGCAAGAGTCAGACATGACTTAGTGACTAAACCAACCACTATGCCCAAGGATGAAGTTAGTGACTGGAGCCAGAGAGATGCTGTCTTGGCTTCAGTAGATGTGATCTTCTCTCTTTCCATAGGCGCCCAACGGAGGGAAAAGACGACTAAGACGGTACCTTGTTTCTCAGGGCTGGGTCCGCCCCTGCTTCCAGGAGCAGGGCAACTGTCTTAATATTCCCGCTGAGCACCGCCGCGTGGAGCGCCGAGGTCCCATTCTAGGAGAAAAGGACAGCGTGTCAGGTGAGAGCTCACAGCTATCAGCCCTCGGCTTCCTTGCCTCACGAGCCAGCCTGACTGGGGATACTGTAATGCTAGAGCTTTCTCCTCCTTATCGTCCCTTTTCAAAGTCACTCACTTCAGCACCTAACACAGTGTCCTCAGGGACACCGCGGACGGTCAGTATAAATACTGCCAACACCCTTTTGCAAGAACAATAAGGGATCTGCCCAGTGCCTCCATGACTTCTTGCTCACTCGGTCCATTGTAGATGCATTAGAACTTGCTGTGGGAAAAACAACAACGCTCTGTCAAACTTTTTTTTTCTTTTCTTAAGAGTCTTTGTGCTTTAGGTGAACACACTTCTGCAAGGCTGGAGGTATAGCTTGCTCACCTACAGGCCAACTTGTCAGCCCAGCTGCACTCACTCCGCATGCACAGGTGGGCAGGACAATGACTATGGAGCCAGGACTGAAAACAGGAGCTCTGTATCAGCTGACCTCAGCCTTGGAGCCTGAACATATAAAGGTCAGATACAAGGCATCCAAAAAGCCTCTGGGGTCATCTACGGGCAAGGACTTCAGATACATCAGTAAATCCCCAAAGTGCTAAACGGCTGTCCCAAGTTTACAACAGGTTCTGGTGTCATCTCTCTAACAAAACAGGAGTGTGTATACCAGGAATCAGCAAACGACGGCACTCAGGCCAAATCTAGCCCCTTTCACCGCCTCCTGCGCAGCCCTCCACCCCGCCCACCTGTTTTTCTACATCCTGATTAATTAGAATTTAAAAAATGTTAAAAAGAAGACTATCTTGTGACATGTGAAAATATGGAAGTTCAGAAATACAGGACTTCCCCGGTGGTCTAGTGGTTAAGAATCCTCCGGCCAATGCAGGGGACACGGGTTCGATCCCTGGTCTGGGAAGATTCCACCTGCTGCAGGGCAACTAAGCCTGTGCACCACAACTACCGATCCTGTGCTCTGGAGCCCGGGAGCCCAAACACTGAGTCCAGGCACCTAGAGCCCGTGCTCCCCAACGAGAGAAGCCGCTGCAAGAAGATGCATGTGGACCACTACTAGAGAAACACCACACACAGCAAAGACCCAGCGCAGCCAAAAATAAAAAGCCTAAGTAAGGAATTTAAAAAAGGAAACAGAATATCCACCAGTGAAGTCTGATGAGATGCAGCAACACGTTTTGTTGTATTTTCTATGGTTGCTTGCTCTGTATGACCGCTGAGTGAAGCTGTTCCAACACAGACTATACAGCCCACAAAGCCTAACATATTTGCCACCTGGTCCTTTATTAAAAAAAGACTGCCAATCTCTGGTAGATCCTCCAGTTTAGGAATATTTTAACTCAAAATGATTACAACTTAACAAAGGATTTTGAGGGCTCTGTTTTCTGGAAGACCCAGCCCTCCAGGATGACACAGTTTCTGAGGTGTCCAGATGTTTAAAGCTTATTCCGTTTGACCTAAGCTAACAGTGTGGTTCTTTGATCAGGTAATGAAGAGAAAGAATGTACCCGTCATTCATGTTTTCTGAGACACAAATCATGTCATGATTTGTGAAGGACTTCACCAGTCTTCCAATGATATATTAATATTAATATGGTTGACTCTCTGATTTAGCATTTCATTACTATTGTCTGATTTTCTTCCTCCTAGAAAACTAGGTTACCTATAGACTCTGGTTCACCCTTTTTATTACCTTTCCATTTCTACCAGTACCCAGGAATCTCCAAAATTAAGAAATTGTAGGTATGTTCTCTCGAGAATACAACTAACCAAGGAAATGGTACCTGGATTCTACTGGTCCCCAGTGTGGACTTCTCAAATTTCTAACCCCTCTCCTTTACAATTTGGTAAAATTTCTCTGCAGGTCTTACCTTCAAAATACCGAGGGTGGGTGAGAATTTCAGCAGCTCCTTTATAACATCATTATACCCTTTGTTGGCTGCTTTCAATAAAGCTGTTGTACCATCCTTTATAGAGAAAGGAAAAGAAAAGTTCATTATTAATATATGTGTGTGTTGGCTAAGAATGAAATGTTTGTGAGAACTGGGAACATGCTTGTCAGAAACAGGCAAAATATGTAAACTAAAGCACAGGGCTGCCATGTCTTTTAAACTAAAATCATTTTAGAGCATATTAAATAGTTACCTCTGCATGAAAGAATACCAAAATATGTGACTTATTCTGTTATCTTAGAACCCTGCCGTTTGGGAATTCAAGGTCTTCTAGTCCCTTAGAATATTGGGGAATTTCAGGACGATATTTTTAGAACATAGATGGACTTAAGAGGCATTCTCTGCAGTTCATAACTAGAAATTAATTGTTGAATTGCTTTTTAAAAGTTTTTAAATTAAAATTTTTTTATGACGAACTGTATCTACGGTTTTGAATTTTTAAATGTGCTTTTCTTTTTGCTTTTCCATGTACATACTCTTGCCCTAGTCTGCCCTGGGTGCATGGGTGCTGTGGGGAGAACAGGAGCAAGTGGCAGACTGAAATCTGCAGGAAAGAATGCAGAGACAAGTTCAAAAATTAATATTCCGTTTCTGTCGTCCTTTTCTGGCCTGAGAAGACATTTTCCAATTCCCCCTTTCTCCTGCTGGAACACATCAATTGCTGTATTTGGACGATCTTGCTCACAGACTTCTATAGTAAGGAAATCACCCTTGTGGTGCAGCTTTCTACAGCCTGGGGAGCCTGCGCACCGCAGGGACCCCAAACCACAGGCCCCACGAGCCAGCTGCACTGCGGCCCAGAGGCCAGCAGGAGGCGCAGCGCCAGGCGGATCAGCAGCCAACGGGGACACATCCCCAAGGGCCGCCGAGGTCCGAGTCTCCTCCCTCCAACCCCGCGGGTCATCCAGAGGCTAGCTCCGGTTGGAGTAATATTCTCGAGGAATTTAACATTTTCCCCTTAGAGACCGAGCAGCAATTGTTAGGTTTCAATGAATTCAAACCTTTCCCTGGGTTTTCTGCTAAAGAGCAGGAGGAGGTTGGGAGGAAACCCTGGTGAATTAGAGGCAAAATGAAGCTAAGTCTTTATTCTCCGCACCTCTGGGCTCGGGGGTCAACGCTTCGATGGGAGGCCTCCCTACCCCTCCCGCGCGGTGGTCCCCGCACTCACGTGGCGGGCGGCATCGCGCTCGGCCCCGCGCAGCAACATCACCCGCACCACCTCGCTGTGGCCCATCTGCGAGGCGATCCACAGCGGTGCCGTCCCATCCTGCGGGGAGAGGACACGGGGCGGGGTGGGGTGGGTGCGGAAAGTGGTTAGAGCCCGGGCAGGGCTCCCGACCACACACAACCCACCTACCGAGACTGGCATTTGGCAGTGCCTGGACCACTTGGGAAATTGCCAACATTCAGATTCTGGCTTCTCAAAAGTCAAGGGTGTGCAGGGCTCCAGGGAAGACGCGTGGGAAGCGGCCGAGTTGCATTCACACCAGGCAGAACCAAATTTGACGGCCCCGGGGAAGAGAAGCTATGTGTGCTGTGCTAAGTCGCTTCAGTCCGGTCCAACTCTTTGCGACCCTGTGGACTGTAGCCCACCAGGCTCCTCTGTCCGTGGGATTCTCCAGGCAAGAATACTGGAGTGGGGTGCCTTGCCTTCCTTCAGGGGATCTTCCCCACCCAGGGATCGAACCCGCATCTCCGGCGGCTCCCTGCATCCAGGCAGGTGGGTTCTCTACCACTGAGCCGCCACCTCGAAAGCCCAAGGAGAAGCCAGCCTGTCCTTATTTCCCCCAAATTCTACCTCTTTGCTTTACTGGCGGGTTCGCACAACACACCATGCTTCGTGGGGGCCCCTCATTCTCACAGAAGAGGGGGTGGTTTCCTCTGAGGCCCGTCTGAGTGTCAGAAAGCTAAAGACATTGCTCCCACTCTTTTTCTGTGTTTGGAATGCCCCACCATCACCTCGTGGTTTCCAGGGACTATAATTTTATGCAAGACGTGACGCTGTGTCTTCTGGGGGTTGCTGCAACACTGCCCAGCTACGGCGGAGCGATGGTTTTGGTAACGCTTCCTGAGGGTTATTTTCCCTGTGATTCTTTCTTCCCTGTGAACACTGGGCTCATGAAACTGAGGTGTGTTGCTCCAGAGAAGGAAAAGTGAACCATCACAGACGGCTAAGGATTTGACAGGAAGGAGGGTAGTTCCTGCTGGTCAGAAGGTGAAGTCGCTCAGTCGTGTCCGACTCTTTGCGACCCCATGGACTGTAACCTATTAGGCTTCTCCATCCATGGGATTCTCCAGGCAAGAATACTGGAGTGGATTGCCATTTCCTTCTCCAGGGGATCTTCCCGACCCAGGGATCGAACCCGGGTCTCCCACATTGGAGGCAGACGCTTTAACCTCTGAGCCACCAGGGAAGGAAACTAGAAAACCCTGCTAGTGCCAGGAAAGACTCACTAGAGAGGGAGTGGGGAGGCGGGGTCACGAGTGCTTTCCACCAGCTCTGGGTTGAATCTCGGTTGGAAAGTTCAGGTGTCAGAAACACTCAGGTCAGTTATGGTGAGTTCCAGATGGGAAAGGACTTTCTCCCGTTCTTGAGATGAAGCCCAGGAACACTGCAGGCCCCTCAGAGGAGCTCTGCGCTTGGCTGGTGCCTCACAGGCAGAAGAGAAATGGCTGTGGGAGCTGCCTGGACCAGTGCTGGACATGGCCCCCAACACCCCCGGTCACACCCACCCCAGAGTCCCAGCTGCCTGCGGGACATCCAAGTGCTGGCTGAACAGCAGCCTGGAGTGAGCCTGGGTCGGGGAGACTAGGCTACAGGATGTCAAGAGCACAGGTGACGGCAGGACCTGTGTCTGGTAGACCAGTTGCTGCCGGGGGCCAGCGTGAGGAACTGCGCCCATGGCAAAGGTCATGAGGAAGGAGACTTGGCGTACGCAAAGGCGTGATCAAGCCTCAGGAAACCCCCTGTTCCCAAGCATCTACCCCCAAAGCCAGAGTATTTTACGGGGGGGGTCTCCCCCATAACCATTTCTCTCGGAGAAGGAGTTAACTTGCAGCTCCAGTTAATAAAAATTCCTGGGCGTGACAAGAGTGCTTCAACTTAGGAACTCTGAAGGTTCTCTGGCCTGCCTGATCAGGTTCGTCCGGCCACATGTGATTGTTTACAGCCTCCCAACTGTGAGACGCACGGGATGCTTTAAAACTTTCTAAATACAGACTCTTTTGAGAAGCTAGAAGATTATTAGTATAGTATTAGGGGGTTGGTTAGGAATTATATTGGTGAAGGGTCTTTTCATTTGTCGTGCCAATAATTACTGCTAATTCCCTGCCCTGGGTGTGACAAGGGTGTCTCAGGTCAAACCTCTCTGCTGACATACTAGCTTGTGTGACAACCTCTCAACCATAAACAGCACAGAGAGTTTGGAGTATTAGCATAGGGCTTTTTTCATTGTTAAGTCAATGACAGCGGCCAGGCCTCCATATCCTTAGGCACCTGGGAATATATTAATCAATGTATTTGGAATATAGAAAAGGAAATATAGTAGTTTTTGATGTTAGCAATACTAGACTTTTTGAGTTAATGAATTTTCTCTTTTGTTATAGATCACTGTACTTTGTTATAAATCACTGTGTCCTTGCTAGGTAAAAATGTAACTTTATCACTATCTTAAGACTAAATAGATCATAAAGGGAACACTGGTGAAAGGTTTTCATTTGTTGGGCTAATGTTTGGTGCTAAATCTCATGAATATAACTAGCATATAGGAAAAATAAGTATTAACCTTTAAGATTAATCATGTTAACCTTAGGTTAAGTAAATTCCTTTCTTAGTTGTAACTCACTACACCCTCACCCTATAGGAATGCAACTTTATTTGGAGGGTGGCGCCTGATTTAAGAAAAAATCACCCCTGGAAAAATAAGTTTTCTGGTTAACTGACCGGTATCAGAAAGGGCCATAAAATGTCAGCAGACCTCATGGCCAGAAGATGATGTAAAAACCCATAAGACCTTTGTATAATTTTATATGAAGCACCTGATTGTGACAAGGGTCAGGTCTGCTGACCCCCGCGTGACTCTGTATTCATCCCTATGTATAACAAAAGGTATATAAACAAACCTGAAAAATAAAGAAATCGGATCAGTTTCTGGAAAGACTGATTCCCCCATGTCGTTTCTTTCTCGCTCCCCGTTTTCCTGGCTGAATTCCCATCTGGTACGAGGGTACGCACCAAGCCTGCTAACTTTGCCGGGGCTTCTAAGATTGGACCGGGGAGGCCTCAGTGCCTCCTCTCCTTCGGGAGAACAGAAAGACGTCTGTGGCCTATGTAGGTGGTGTCTGGTGTTCCACGTAAACCAAGTTATTCAGCCTCTTTTTCTCCACTAATATTTCCTACTACACTATCCGTTTCTAGTCTCTCTCTATATCTGTAATTAAGTTTTTTCCTAGGACGCCTACTCCGTCCCCACCTTCGAATTACCCTGGATCCACCGGGGCTGGACCCTGGCAAGTTGCCCCTTCAGGGGACCAACGCAAGAGGCTTGGAGGCCAGGGAGCTGGACAAACCAGCAGAGGAAGCAGACAAGAGTATCTTCACCCCCACCCCAACATCACAGTGATACTCTGACCTCTGAGAACCTAGATCACTTGGAGAGACAGGCAGGAGGGAGAACCCAGAACTGACCAACCTTAACCTCAGACGTAATTAAGGTAATGGAACCCGAAGAGATGGCCTTAGTCACATCAGACTAAATTACTCGTCAGTGGGGCTGCGGGCTCAAGAGCGAGATGAATCAGGTGCAGAGTCTAGAGTTTCACTTTCTGTTGGAGGATATCATTTCAACTCCAGGGTACCGCCTGCAGCAGCCACAGGGTCACTGCCCACTGCTGTCCTGAAATGGACAGAGGACCAAGGTCTTTGAGCAGGGTGGTGGGTAATGGCAAACCAGGAGCCTAGAAGGATCTGGTAGTGCTGAGGGGGGTCAGAGGACACTGACACCACTGTCTTGGGGGGGATACAGGGAAGAGGTGCTGGAACAAAGGATGGAAGAAGGCTGGAGACACCCTGACCTACTTCATGCTCTACAAGGGCCTCTTAGACATATCCCTGAATCTAAATATTCTTTTTTTTTAAGTTTTTGGTTTTTTTTTTTAATATGGACCATGGGCTTTCCCTCGTGGCTCAGTGGGTAAAGAATCTGCCTGCAATGTGAGACTTGGGTTCGATCCCTGGGTTGGGAAGATCCCCTGGAGAAGGAAATGGCAATGCAATCCAGGAAAATCCCATGGACAGGGGAGCCTGGCGGGCTATAGTCCATGGGGTTGTAGGAGTAGGACACGACTTAGCGACTAAACCACCACCACTTTTAAAGTCTTTATTGAATTTGTTACAATATTGTTTCTGTTTTATGTTTTGGTTTTTTGACCATGATGCCTGCGGAATCTTAGCTTCCCAACCAGGGATTGAACCCACACCCCCTATATTGGAAGGCAAAGTTCTAACCATTGGACCATCAGGGACATCACTGTATATTAATTATCATTAGCAATACACATAATACCTTCATCTGTACTTTGAGTTTACAAAGCACTTCTGCACTCATTGTTTAATTTGATTCTCCCAATTTAGGATTCAACCAATCTTTTGTTTGCTCATTCAAACACCCAACAATTATTAAGCATCTTCTAAGTCTCAGGAGGAGTACTAAAAACAAGATCTGGTCTCAGTTCTCAAAGGAATGCAGCCTAGTGGAGAAGAGAGCTGGAAATATCAGTATGATTGCAGGGCCACAATAAAGTACAGACAAAATGCCCAGGATGAACCTGGAGAGGGACCCTCTTACTGTGTGGGGGAGACAGAGTCAGCTTCTCAGATGGGGTGGTATGAGCTGGGTCTCCAGGGAGGACTAGAATTTTGCCAGGTGGGGAAAGAGGGAAAATGGTCTTCTACGTAGAAGGAAGAACATTTACAGTCACAGTGGCATGGATAGGAGTGGCTGGCTCAGGCTGGGTGGGAAAGTCAGTTGGCTGCAGCCCAGGGGATATGGGTGGGGCCCTAGGAGACAGGACAGAGAGTCCCGGCTCCACAAAAGATTTCCCCAAGGTGCTAATGCACTTTCCCCTCCAGCCAGCTGTGGGTTCATCTGCTCTTTGTCATTATGGCCACTAGAGGGCAGGCAAGGAAAGAAAGCCAGCGCGCTGTTCTCTTAGTTCCCAACTAAGCTTTCCAAGGGCTTAGCTGTTTTTAGATAAACTCTGTTAATGACATGGGACTTCCCTGGTGGCTCAGAAAGTAAAGAATCAGCCTGCAATGCAGGAGACCCAGGTTCAATCCCTGGGTCTGGAGGATCCCCTCCTGGAGGAGGGCATGGCAACCTACTCCAGTATTCTTGCCTGGAGAATCCCATGGACAGAGAGGAGCATGGTGGACTATAGTTCATAGGGTCGCAAAGAGTCAGACTCAACTGAAGCAACTTAGCATACACGCATTCAGTTCAGTCCAGTCGCTCAGTCGTGTCTGACTCTTTGCGACCCCATGAATTGCAGCAGGCCAGGCCTCCCTGTTCATTACCATCTCTCGGAGTTCACTCAGACTCACATCCATCGAGTCCGTGATGCCATCCAGCCATCTCATCCTCGGTCGTCCCCTTCTCCTCCTGCCCCCAATCCCTCCCAGCATCAGAGTCTTTTCCAATGAGTCAACTCTTCGCATGAGGTGGCCAAAGTACTGGAGTTTCAGCTTTAGCATCATTCCTTCCAAAGAAACCCCAGGGTTGATCTCCTTCAGAATGGACTGGTTGGATCTCCTTGCAGTCCAAGGGACTCTCGAGAGTCTTCTCCAACACCACAGTTCAAAAGCATCAATTCTTCGGCGCTCAGACACGCATTAATTGATACTAATACGTGGAAAAGTGCTGAGAGGTGCTTTATTAGCAACAACTATTGTAACAGTGATGTTAACACTCAAATGTTGTCACCTTAATTGCAATAGTCATGGTATGTGGAAAAAGAAGTCACCATTTCCTGGTTGAGAGAACTTAGACAAATTCCTCTGAGCCTCGGTGTCAGCCTTCTGCAAAAACATTAGCTTCAGAGATATTTGTGAAGGAGAAAGCATACAGAAATGTGCTCAGCACAAGGAGTGGCCAACAGATGCTTAGAAAATGGTAACCAGACCTGAATATTGTTTATCATGAAAAACAGTAAGTTAATTTGAACTTTTATTTACAAAGCATCATGTACTTGAAGTTGATTGTCCTGGTTATGCTAAGCGAAAACTGACTGAGCAGGTCAGATTGATTGAGAAAATGAGATTTAGGGGAAAGCTATGTATTTCCTTACTGGTGCTTACTTCTCCAGAGCTGATTTTTATTTTTGCTCTTTTTTAAAAAAATTAATTTTTATTGAAGTACAGTTGCTTTAGAATGTTGTATTAGTTTCTACTCTACAGCAAAGTGAATCAGCTATACCATACATATATGCCCTTTTTTGGATTTCCTTCCCACTTATGTTACCACCAAAGCTGATTTTTGATCCCAGGAAGCTGAATGTGATCCAATTATTTATCAGCTGATTATCTAGTCTGTGAAGAGGACAGGTTTTCCTCTTCTCTACACCACAATCTTTGCTTTTTCATATATTTTCCTTCTATTAGAATCTTCATTGTGACAATGAGTGTAATAAAACTGATGGCAATCAGGTCAATTTAGTGCTTTTTTATAGAGTTCTGGGGAGAAAAGCAGTAGGAAAAACATCCGAAAATGTTTATATAAGTTTTAAATTACTTCTTGACAAAAACATACAGTCAAAGTATATTAAATCAAAGAAACTTTCATGAAGTAGAAGTTATAACTTCACCAGCAGGTAGAAAAAGAAACAGAACATTTAGCTTGAAGATGGGATTTATGGGGATCATGACAGCTGTCATTTACTATTTGTGCATGTCAAGTAGAAAACAGTTTAGACTTATTTTGCATACCAAGTGATACACTGGCTCAGTGCAAAAAAGGAATGATAAGGTGGGCTGGTTAAAGATTAAATAAGCTGATGAAGTAGTAATGAGATCCCCATGCCTGGAGGGGTTTGACAGTGGCTGATCACCAAACAGCTTCTATACCCGATGTATGGTTAAATAGGGGACTTTTGCAGTTACTTCCAGCTCTGACATTCCCTCATTCCAGTTCAGATAATATTTTCAAGTATCCTCTATTTTTATATAGAGGTCTCAGCATGAGATGGGAGTATATGACATGACTTGTATTAGAGACTAAATTTTATTCAGTCTTTTTAGGCTCCTAACAGTGGAAACAGTGCCAGACTTTATTTTTTTGGGCTCCAAAATCACTGCTGATGGTGACTGCAGCCATGAAATTAGAAGACGCTTACTCCTTGGAAGAAAAGTTATGTCCAACCTAGATAGCATTTTCAAAAGCAGAGACATTACTTTGCCGACTAAGGTCCGTCTAGTCAAGGCTATGGTTTTTCCTGTGGTCATGTATGGATGTGAGAGTTGGACTGTGAAGAAGGCTGATCGCCGAAGAATTGATGCTTTTGAAAACCGAGGATGAGATGGCTGGATGGCATCACGGACTCGATAGACGTGAGTCTGAGTGAACTCCGGGAGATGGTGATGAACAGGGAGGCCTGGCGTGCTGCGATTCATGGGGTCGCAAAGAGTCGGACACGACTGAGCGACTGAACTGACCTGAAAAAGATTTTCAGTTAGTTCTTCAGTGATAGAATTACAAGGAAAAGTCTTGCCTACTACCATTTGGATTCCCTGCAGCTCAGATCAAATATTAGCTGGATAATTTCAGTGCAGCTCTGTTCACATCCTGGCAGAGTGTATCATACAATGTCAAGACTCCATGGGATGGTGAAACAAAAATTAGAAATCAGATTTACCTAAAAATTTTAAGAAATTACACTAGGCAAATACCCTTGTCCTTATTTTGTAAACTCAAGAATATTCAGACAATGATTCAATGTGTCAGCTGAGATTTCAGAATAAAATATTGGCTTCCAAATGTCCTACCTGTGTAAATGTCTACCATGTGCAGGGCATTTTAATGGAAACTTTCAATTAGATATTTTTAAACCTCTTCATGAAAGTGAAGTGAAAGCGTTAGTCCCTCGGTAGTGTCCGACTCTTTGCAGCCCCATGGACTGTAGCCTGCCAGGCTCCTCTGTCCATGGTGTTTGCCAGGCAGGAATACTGGAGTTGCCCTTCCCTTTTCCCAGGGATCTTCCCAACCCAGGGACTAAACCTGCATCTCTTGCATTGCAGGTGGTTTCTTTACCATCTGAGCCACCTGGGAAGCCCTAACCTCTTTATAACTTTCATCAAAGTCAGCTGAGGTTGATGGTACTTTTTCTGTATTTCTGACACTTCTTGTTTCTTGAAATGGAATTAAATATGCAGAGTTTACTCTTTCAGAGAAGACAGAATTTGGACTAGTCTGACTTGGGTAGATAACCTTTAACTATAAGCTTGTGGGAAGGCAATAAAAAGATTATGGTTTGAGGGTACAAGGGGGTTACTGCACTCTATAGAAAGGAAAAATTTCATCACTTCCCACAGGCCCCCCACCGCCATGGCGATTCTTATTTTATAAAACACCTCTCCCTAAATAACAATCTTTTCAGAGCTGGATGCTCAAAATTCCAAACAGATGCATTAGATGTAGTCCCTGGGAAGGCATGTCACTTGACCCTTGACCCAAGGGTGGGGTCCTCCCATTCCCAGGCTGGGTCACGCACTTCGCCCAGGTTATCCTCATTCCTGGGGAATGAAAATCAGCAGTGGTGTGTTGTGGTTACCATGGCACTGCTGGGTTACTCTTTAACTTCCTGGTTTTCATATCATCACACAACTCATTTTACATTTGTTGCTGGTGGTGTTTAGTCACTAAGTTGTGTCCGACTCTCTGTGACCCCATGGACTGTAACTTACCAGGCTCCTCTGTCCATGGGATTCTCTGGGCAAGAATACTGGAGTGGGTTGCCATTTCCTTCTCCAGGGGATCTTCCCGATCTAGGGATCGAACCCATGTCTCCTGCATTGTCAGGCAGTTTCTTTACCATTGAACCACCAGGGAAGCCCCAAGGTTCCCATGGCTACTCACTGATGAGCAAACAGGCCTTCCCATATCAGGGCCACATCACAGTGGAAATCTGCCTATGTGTAATTTCCTGGCAAG
Organism: Cephalophus harveyi; assembly: GCA_006410635.1. Lineage (NCBI taxonomy): Eukaryota > Metazoa > Chordata > Mammalia > Artiodactyla > Bovidae > Cephalophus > Cephalophus harveyi. The sequence goes on from SJYT01039983.1 coordinate 59,741, forward strand.
TTATCAGCTTGCCCTTTTCCCTAGAAAACTACCTTTAAAAGTAAGGTTACCTTAACCTGAAATGTTTCATTAAAAACAAATGAATTAGTGAAGAAATAGTTCTGATAGAAGAGAGGCTAATCATAAACCTTACATTTGGATGGTTCTTAACCATTTATAAACGTGACCTTGTGCATGCATGCATGCCTTCAGTCATGTCCAACCCTGCGACCCTATGGACTGTAGCCCACCAGGCTCCTCTGTCTGTGGGGATTCTCCAAGTGAGAGTACTGGAGTGGGTTGCCATGCCCTCCTCCAGGACCTTCCCCACCCAGGGATCGAACCTGTGTCTCCTGTGGCTCCCGCACTATAGGCAGATTCTTTACCACTGAGCCGCCAGGGAAGCCCTGGGTTAGTTACCTTGTGGTCCTTTCTTTAAGTATCAGTTAATTGATTCTCCAGATAACATCTTGGCTTTTGGTAAATGAAGTCTCAATAGTGCTGTAATCTGAGAGACGAAACTATAGAACCCACTAAGAACACCTTTGGCTCAGCACAAGAAGTGGTGGGGAAGAGATAAGGCAGCATATCAGCAGAGGGGCTGAGCAAGGGCAAGTCTACCTGACCCGCCTCGATTTACCTACGTCCCAGTCTAGCTTACTCTCCTGACCTCAGTGCACCGACATCATTTGTTTGAACAGGAGGTGGCAGAGTATGTACTTGACCTCAGACACCAAACATATTGAATGATGATGTCAGTCTGATTTCACAGGCTTTCAGGTGAGCCCAAAGCAAAGAACAGGAGAAAGCGTGATCAAGGATGAACTTTCATCCAGAGGCAAAAAGGCTTTAGAGACCCGGATCTGACTGGTTATCTTAGGCAGGGGCTACTGCAGGACTGCACGCCCACCCTGCCCACTGCCCCACACACATGCACACGCGCAAACATTACCTGCCTCGGCTGGTTGACCTTTGCGCCTGAAGACAACAATAATCGAATCACATCCAAGTAACCCCCTTGGGCTGCTAGGAAGAGTGCAGTGGCTCCATCCTGAAAGGTAGCAAATGTAAAGTGTTAAGAAATTATTTTAGAAGAAATTCGATCTTATAATACTGATACATATGTTTAATACAAGTTTCCATTTCCACCCCTCCCTTCCCCCTTTTTAATATGCATGGTATTTTATTCTTTGAAGACTAGTTCTAAAACATCACACTAAGTCAGGCTGAAAGGTCAAGTTTAAAACAGACAGCTGTATAAGGATAAGTTACAACATATGCAATGACTGTTCACGCTATAAAATCTTGGTCCTAGAGCTTATGACACATCTAGTTGCAAAACTCTGGTTTTCCAAAGAGTCATCATTTTTCTCTGTCTACACAGCTTTCTCATTAGCTGTCTTCTGCTTTTGTTGCGTGATCTCAGAGTCCTCTCTCTTTTATTTAGGATAAAAAAAAATACACATTTAATACAATTTTCCATTGCAATCCTTTTGTCACTAAGAGCTAAGTTGTTCCTTTAAAAAACAAAAACAAAGGGCTTCCCTGGTGGCTCAGTGGTAAAGAATTTGCCTGCCGACACAGGAGACACAGGTTTGATTCCTGATTTGGGAAGATCCCAGATACCTTGGGGCAGCTAAGCCCGTGCGCCACAGCTATTGAGGCTGTGCTCTAGAAAGCACATCAGAACAATAAAAAAAATTTTAAGAACATTAAAACTCTAAAAAAACCACACACACACACAAACGCATGCTAACTAAAAAAAAAAACAACCAAATCCCCCAAATCTATTTTGCGTGCTTTTACGAATTGGGTATGAACAGTATCCTTTTAATTTTTGTTTGTTGCTGTCATTCAGGTGTGTCTGATTCTTTGGGACGCCATGGACTGTACCCGACCAGGCTCCTCTGTCCATGGGATTATCATGGCAAGAATACTGAAGTGGGTTGCCATTTCCTTCTCCGGGGGATTTTCCCGACCCAGGGATCAAACCTTCGTCTTCTGCATTGGCAGGCTGATTCTTTACCACTGCACCACCAGGGAAGCCCCATCCTTGTAATTAGATATTCCCTACTGCTTTCTCTTTTGTATTGCCTTATCCATGTTCTCCAGACTTTCAGTTTCTCTACGCTTTAAAACACAAGATGCTTTCAGAATACCCACCCTGGTAAGAATGTCCATGAACTTTCTCCTTGCCAGGCTGGCAGACTCCAACAATACCTATACACACAACTAAGCAGTCCTGCACGAAAACCCAAAGTAACTGCTTGTTACCAAATTCTTCAGTTCTCTTTTTAACTGGGTGTCTACATCTTCTGGGTGTTTTGTTCTTGAAGATGCACCATTGGTTAATTTCAGCAAGTACATCGGTCCATCCAGAGTATGCCTCCTGCCAGGTGCCCTCTCCATGCAGACAGCGCCCACAGGACAGGGCGAGCCTCGTGACTTTCAGATGCACAGTGGAAAACTAGTTCTCCCAGCTAATAACCACCCCTCCCGTCGGAACACTAACCACATGCTCATAGCACGTTTCCTGCAAGTCCAACCAGGTAGAGGGTGCTGGCTTTCCACTGGGTGTCAGCAGTCAGACCACCCCCACCAAGGCATCATTAGGAAATTAATCAGCCTGGACAGATTTTAAAGCAAATGTTTGATACAGGGATACAATTTTCAGCTGTTCCTTACTGTGTTGCCACAGAAAGGCTCCTGTGACATAGAAGTGCTAACTCTTACAAATTTTCCAAAATGGATCTTCCCTGCATTCACTGGATTTTTTTTTTTTTTAATCGTGCATTACACAGTTCTGTTCCTAGAAGCTTTCAGGAATCACTGATGCCACCTCCCTGGCCCCGTATTTCAACTGTGGTTAATGGAAACATTTATTTTGGACTGTTCAGGTAAGGGTAAAAGTCTAAACATATAATGGAAGTTCTGGAGCATGGAATTTTTAGGTTACCCTATCACAGAAGAGTTTAGAAACTCTACATTTCTAAAATCAAGTGCCGCCTCAATGAGCCTTATGGAAGAATGTTATTCAATAGTTCAGATTCTATGTTGTGCTATGTACTAGGTCGCTTCAGTCATGTCCGACTCTTTGAGACCCTATGAACTGTAGCCTGCCAAGCTCCTCTGTCCATGGGATTCTCCAGGCAAGAATACGGGAGTGGGCTGCCATGCCCTCCTCCAGAGAATCTTCTCAACCCAGGGATCAAACCCGCATCTACTTCGTCTCCTGCACTGCAGGTGAATTCTTTACCAGTGAGCCACTGGGGAAGCCTGGGTGGACCCAGGAAGTGAAATTTTTAATGCTCCCTGGGTGGTTCTCCTGTGCAGCCAGAGTTGAGAATCACTCCTTCAGACCACAGTCAAGTAGCTCAGCCATGGTACCAGGAATGCTATCGGCTCCAAGAGTGGGAGCAGGTTTTGAGGTGCCCGAGGCTAAGGCTAGTTCCTCTGCACTTCATAGAGGCCTGTGATCTGTCAGAGGTTCCATGTAGACTCTGGAAAGGATGTTCAAATGGAAAAGTTCACACCCACACATCTCATTACAAGTCTATGAAAGCCTAGTGCTCTTGGGCACAGGGTTCATATCTGGTGGTATCATAGCCTCAAAAACAGATCCTTGATAAATGGAAGCAGGGATTCTTGCACTCCTCACCATGAGACTGCCCAGTCACTCATCTCCCCATATTTTACTTCTTACTCCAAAACCAGAATAACATTTGCCATAAATTCTACAGAATTACAGCGACCATTAAGAGTACTTGGGTAATGTGCTAATTGGCAATTAGCTGCAAACAGACCCACACGGCAGTGGATGCAAACAGACCCACACTGGCAATAAATGCAAACAGACCCACGCTGGCAGTGGATGCCTCTCAAGGTCAATGGCATGCACGTATTTCAGAGATCTTCCTCCATCCACCCTCACTTTTCTTCCAAACAACTTGATTTTTCCCTTTTTTATGGGTTCTTCCTCCCAAAGAACTCTACAAGAGGAGAGTTTATTTTGGTTTTCAACAAGTCCATACACTGGGCTTGTTATAAATAAAATATGTATCACATGATTTTTGAAGATCTTAATTGTGTAGGTATGTGAAATACTTCATATGTGTGAGAGACTTAAAAGAGCAAAGATAAATAAAGATGATGTGATTTCTACACAGAAAAGGCTCATCCAGTTAACTCTTTTATTTCCTTGACGGCTCAGATGCCACCTTCAGCATCAGAATTTAGACTGTGATGCTATATGCGCTGAGGCAATGAGCAAGTGTCCCCCGGAAGCCCCCTTGAAACACACTCACATAGAGCTGGTCGTGGATGTTGGCTCCATGCTTCAGCAAGGTCTCCACCACCTGCATGTGCCCGTACTGACTGGCGGCCAGGAGGGCAGTGCCTCCATCCTGTGGTCACGCAAAGAATGAATGCATTAGAAACAGGGCAGGCACAAACCTTATCAGGCAGATGCTCTTAGCGTGGTGAAAATTTTGGAAAAGCATTTCCCAGACATAATAACAAACTGACTTTTCCTCTTTGATCTCTTTTACATTTTTCTTTATAATCGTGACAGAGTTCATCTTTTGTTTTGTTTTGACTGCTCTGGGTCTTAGTTACGGCATGCAATATCTTTTTAGTGTGGCACTAGAACTCTTTGGAGAAGGCAATGGCAACCCACTCCAGTACTCTTGCCATGGGCAGAAAAGCCTGGTAGGCTGCAGTCCATGGGGTCTCGAAGAGTCGGACACAACTGAGCAACTTCACTTTCACTTTCACTTTTCACTTTCGTGCACTGGAGAAGGAAAAGGCAACCCACTCCAGAGTTCTTGCCTGGAGAATCCCAGGGATAGGAAAGCCTGGTGGGCTGCCATCTATGGAGTCGCACAGAGTCAGACATGACTGAAGCGACTTAGTAGCAGCAGTAGAACTCTTTTAGTTCCAGCATATGGGACCCTGACCAGGAATTGAACCTGGATTCCATGCATTGGGAGTGTGGCGTCTTACCCACTGGTCCACCAGGGAAATCCCTAGAGTTTGTCTTAAGGACATCACTATGTTGTATACTCGGGTGACTTGCTCGAGATACATTAAAGATATTTGACTAAGTTATTATAATTAATTTAGAAATTTCTCATGTCAAATGCAGAATCATCTCTTTGTCTCTCAGTAAAGGAAACAAAACAGAAAGACTGTACCAACCAGCTGTGTCTTGGAATTACCAGAATGGTAACTAGCTCCCTCCTGTGGGTCTGCCCAGTTATAGGCCTCTGAGAATAAGGTGTATTTAGGGAGTCGCTTTCTGGGCCCCTGCCTTCTTGGATGAGATATACATGCACTTAGAGCAGGGATAACTACAGCATATTCCATATGCTTCGCACGCTCCTACTTTGCATTTTCTTTTGAACATGTGCCAATCTGCCCAAATCTCTTAAAACGCAGATGCTAGGACTCAACAGAGCACTGCAAAGTAGATGTGGTCTGACGGGACATTCCTTGGTTCCATCAGCTCTTGCTTTTATCTCTGCGCCTAAATTAGAATTTGCTTTGATGCCAACCACACCACACTACTGACTCAGAGTCTGTGGTCAACTGAAGCCCTTAATGGTTTTTCTCAGGTGCTGGGCTGAGGTTTTTTTTTTTCCATCTAGGATTGCTGTGTTCTTTGTTTGGCTCTATGAATGGGTATTTGGACATTTAAGCTAATTATAAATAATGCAAGAATGTGGAATCTGGTTTTGAAATACAAATCATAAACATTAGATAGTGTGGGTCCTAAATTTGGGCATAGAGAGTTTATTCAAAATGCCTACCCTTGGAGCCACACCCTCAGATTCAGTAGGTCTGGAGTGAGGCCCAGATATAGGCTTTTGACCAGTCATGAGAGGTGACTGTGAGGTGCAGGTGCCAGGCAGGCAGGGCCCCCTTGGAGAAACACTGATAGAGCTGCAAGATGCTGGAGGATGCACGCGGCTGAGTAAGGCTTCAGCAAGTGGTGGGAAAGAGGGGCATTTTGAAGGGTAGGGAATGAAGGAGAGAGATTGGAAGGCTGAGATCAGTGGAGATGGTTGGGGAGTGGGGTGGCTGGGCATCAAGAAATTGGTTAATTTTAACCCATGGGTTGCAAAGAGTCAGACTCAACTAAAACGACTTAGCACGGATGCAAGTTTAATTACAATGAGAAGAGTTGTTGACACAAAGTCAATTTTGGATGACAGGACTGTATTAAAACCCAAAGCTTCCCAACACTGTCTTCTTCCCAGAGAAAGCTCTTGGCCACCTGCAGGTGTCCTAATGGAAATAACGTGAAGTTGCTCGCCCTGGGCCTGTGTTCCACGGGTTTCCAAGGTAGCACAGTCTGGCTCATGTACAAAGGCCAGCCCTAACTTGTTACCCAGGAAGAATGAAGCATCTGGTCACACACAACCATTTGACTTAGTTCAGAGTTGAGCCTGAGATTTGTAGAACTTCCACATTTTATTTTTAGTTGTGTCACTTTTATAATTAAAAATTAAATGATAATTAACATAAAAAGTATGAACACATGTGTTTTGGATTACTGTGCATTATACTCAGCATGTCTAGGGGCATGTACATAATCTGACTGCAAGTTTTAGAAAAGACAGAAACCCTTTCTGAAATTCAGATCTACTCCATAGTGTTTTAACAGGAAAAAAAACCCCATTGGAAACTCCCTTGATATCAACATATCACATATAATGAATTAGGAAAACCTAAAAGTTTCCAACTAGGGCAAATTTTCAAGAATCTTTTATGACTGGGCTAGACAGAAGTTTTCAGTTATAAAAATGTGACAGTTCAAATTCTTCTGCTACAAAATATTATCATGAAAAATCATATTGCGAAGACAAACTGATATTTCTGCAGCCTCAGTTTTCTTATTCACATGTCAAATGTGAAGAATTAATGATTTCTTTGAGGAAGAACCATAATTCCTCACCCAACCATATGAACTGGAATCATATGTTATATATCTCAGTGGCAACATCTCAGAAAGTAAATTGCCTGTCAAAGCCTCCTTAGAAATCTCTCAAGATGCACTAGGAGTGGCTTAATATTTCCAATAATTCCTATCAGAGAACTAGGATTAACCCTGGAGCAGAAAAAAGCAAAAGAGAACAGGAAAAGTCATAAAGCACCTACTACTGTATCCATTGTGATAACAAAATTTAGTGTCCCGGAGTAGAAAGTTACCAATACAATAAAGAATGTAAGCCGCCCCTCCGCCACCAAATTCTCTAATTGTTAGCCTAGGGTAAAAATGTCATGTTTGGAATTGAATTCCTAGGACTACCCCTGAATCATTACAACTTAACCCTGTGAAACCCAACTTCTTAGGCTTGTGAATCTTGTAAATAGCATAGCAAACATTCATACTATAAATGAACAGAAATGAACACTCATAACTGCTGAAATTCTTCAATAGGGTATAAAATCAAGAAAATTCTCTTACTTTGGTCCTAAATTCAGTGGATGCTCCAAATTCAAAGAGAAACCTCACGACGTGATTATGTCCTTGTTGGGCAGCAAAGAAAAGGGCGGTTGTACCTGACTGAGAGAGAGAGGGGGGCTGGTTTTAAAAGATATTTGGTTACATTTCATTTGATTGACATGATTGCAACAAAACAAAACAAAATCCTTACATATAAACATCTAGCCTGAAGGGACTACCTTTGAACAGACTATTCCTTGCTCAGGTTAAGTGACCAGTGTGGAGAATGCTGGGTTCCAGAAACCTTAAGATGTAACAAGGTCTGGATGAGAAAACTAATCTAATTCTAGGGCTAGGAAGGGAAAACTCTTTTTTTTGTTTGTTTTTCCGCCTGTACTGCATAGCATGCAGGATCTTAGTTCCCTGACCAGGGATTGAACTCGTGGCCCTTGCAGTAGAAGCGTGGAGTCCTAACCATTGGACCACCAGAGAATTTCCTCCTCCTTTTTTATTTAGATAATTTTATTGATTTCTGGCTGTGCTGGGGCTTCCTTGCTGTGCAGGCTTTTCTCTATTTTCAGCGAGCAGGGGTCACGCACTAGCCGCAATGCATGGGCTTCTCATTGCAGTGGCCTCTCGTGTAGAGCATGGGCTCTAGGCATGTGGGATTCAGCAGCTGCAGCTCCTGGGCTCTAAAGCACAGGCTCAATAGCTGTGGGGCACAGGCTTAGGTGCTCCTAGGTATGTGAGATCTTCCTGGATCAGGGATTAAACCTGTATCTCCTGCGTCAGCAAGTGGATTTTTTTTACCACTGAGCCACCAGGGAAGCCCCCTCATCCTATTAATAAACATGAATCTTAGAGACTACCTAAGTGTGCAAACTCTATGTGTCTAGATAGACAAATAAAGAAAACAATGGCAGTACTTCTTTAGGAGACAAATATTCTGATACTGCAGAACGGATTACAAATGAACCAAAGAAGTCTGCTCTAAGCGTCAGTTCCACAGCACTGCCAGGCACTCTCTTCCAGCTTTCAAAACCTGCAGGGTGAGGTCAGGGCCTCTCTTTGGCTATTTTTCCAGACTGGCCTGGCTCAGGGAATTCCGGGGACCATTCTCTTTGAAAGAACCACAAGGCAGGACCTCAATAAGAGTGGTCAAGGAGAACCAAGCACTCTGTCTCATTTGGAGCTTGCCCATGGATGCCCATCTGAGGTCTGAGTCACTGTGGACTGAGGTCACGTTCACGCTAGGTGTGACCCTGGATGTGACTCCACAAAGGTGAACTCATCAGGCCCTGGACTGGTCTGGAAATACATGCAGCTTCCCCAGGCCTGAATGCCCAGCCTTCCACTGCTCCTCTGCATCGGACCAAGACTGGATCCTCTGGCTGGTTGGGACTCCCTTGAATGAGTGTGCAAACAGGCTTCCATTTCAGTCTGATATTCACCATGTGGTATTTTTGGGGAAAAATCTATTTAATACATGGCTGATCAGAGAAGCCCTCTGCAGACACGGTTTGGTGAGGATGGCTGAGATAGGTTAGCCAGTGAGTCTCCCTAACAACAGGTGGGTGACCTGATCCTTCTAAAATATAAAGATCTCTATGAAAAGCCTATACATTCTATAATATCTCATCCCAAGGGAAGAAAGAAGAACTGACTTAGGCTCAGGGTGAACCATATGAATTGTTTAAGGAGGTTTGGTCACGTCAGATGCAACAAGGGCCTGAGAAGTTTTGTTCAGTTAAAGTACAACCAATGGTCCCTTCCAGGGGAACACAGTCTGCAACCTGGGCTTAATGTCACATAGGAAAAAAGCAACAATTAGAGTCATCCTTCGGTATCAGTAAGTTCTGCATTCGTGGATTCAATGAACCACAGAAAAAAATTGAAAAAGTTCCAACTTTTTTTCCCATGCACCAGCAACTATTTACATAAGTGGGCTTCCCAGGTGGCTCAGTGGGTAATGAATCCATCTGCAATGCAGGAGAGCAGGAGATGTGGGTTCAATCTCTGGGTCGGGAAGATCCCCTGGAGGAGGGCATGGCAACCCACTCCAGTATTCTTGCTTGGAGAATCCCAGGGACAGAGGAGCCTTGTGGGCTACACTCCATAGGGTTGCAAAGAGTTGGACATGATTGAAGCAACTGAGCATAGGTATTATAAGTAATCTAGAGATGTCAGAAGTATATGGGAAGATGTGTGTAGTTATATGCAAATATTATGCTACTTTATATAAAGGACTTGAGCATCAGTGGCTTCTGGTATCCACAGGATGGGGGGAGTGTCATGGAACCAATCCCCCCCAGATTTGTTGGGATGGCTGTACTCTAGTCCTTGTTGTTCAATAACTAGGTCGTGACCAACCCTTTTCGACCCCATGGACTGCAGCACACCAGGCTCCTCTGTCCTCCACTATGTCCCAGAGTTTGTTTGAATTCATGTCCATTGAGTCCTTCTTAGCAATTCACTACTGTGCAAACTTCACAGCTCTGTCACCAGCATCACTATTATTCACGTGCCAACCTGACCTACCTCTCTCTGGAGATTGATGTCCGCTCCCTGCAGGACAAGCTCCTTCACGCAGTCTATGTGGCCAGCGTAGGAGGCGACCATGAGGAGCGTGGTGCCGTGCTGGGGGGAGGAGAGACACGTGAGCAGTTAGGCCACCATGACGTCAGAGAGGCACCCGGAGAAGAGGCTGCCACGGTCAGCTCCTCCCAGGACATGGCTGAGCTGAGCGCAACAGCTCCCACAGTAAAGAAAACTGCCTCATGAATAATCTTATAATGCAGACGATGCAGGAGAAAGCAAAATGACAAACTGCTGAGGCTGGAGTTTTCAATTTAAACATTCGCTTACTTCCATTACCGTCAGAAACACAGTCCAAGTGAGCCGTGGCTACTGTATTTTGAGGAATCAGCAATGGAGCCAAAACACCATTACTAATGCAAAAAGGTGGGTTGAGTGACACTAGTCGGTTTTCTGAGTTTAGAATTCTTTGTCTTCAAATTGATTCAGGTAAAGATGCAATGAGAGACTACAGAAGTGAGAGTCAGGAGCCCCGGGGGCCCCCTAGCACACTGAGGGGGCACACTGCTCACAATTTTCAGGGCTCATTTGCTTCATCTTTAAAATGAGGGATTGGATGAGATGATTGCCAAGGTCTTCGCTACCTTTAGGTTCAAGGACCTGGGGCTTCCCTGGTGGTCCAGTGGTAAAGAATCTGCCTGCCAAAGCAGGAGACACAGATTGGATCCCTGATCTTGGAGGATCCCACATGCCGCAGAGCAACTAAGCCCGTTTGCCACAGCTACTGAGACTGTGCTCTAGAGCCCCAGAGCTGCAAAACTGGGCCCACGTGCTGCAACTACTGAAGCCCTTGTGTCCTAGAGCCTGTGGTCCGAGAACAGAAGCCAGTACAATGAGAAGCCTGCACATGGTATCTAGAGAGTGACCCTTGCTCTCCCCAACTAGACAAAAGCCCGCGCAGCAATGAAGACCTAGCACAGCCAAAATGAATACATAAAATAAATAAAGAATTTAAAAAATGATTCAAGGACTTGAAAAATGAGAACCCACTTTATAGCACAAGGAACCCTACTCAATGCTCTGTGGTGACCTAAAAGGGAGGTGAGGTGAAGTCGCTCAGTCGTGTCCGACTCTTTGTGACCCCGTGGACTGTAACCTACTAGGCTTCTCCGTCCGTGGGATTCTCCAGGCAAGAATACTGGAGTGGATTGCCATTTCCTTCTCCAGGGGATCTTCCCGACCCAGGGATCGAACCTGGGTCTCCCGCATTGGAGGCAAGGAAATCAAAAAAAAAGAGGGGATACATGTATACGTATAGCTGATTCATTTTGCTGTACAGCAGAAAAATAACATTGTAAACTAACTATATTCCAATTACAATTAATTTAAAAAAAGAAAAATTTTCTATCATGGGCACATTGTTCTCAAAATACAAATCAATCAAGAGCTAGAGGAAGCACACAGCACTTAACTTGGAGATTTCACAAAGAAAATTTTAAATGTCAGGCTTCATCTATATTACAGTAAGGGAAGATGAATAAAACAAATTACCCCAAAATGCTTCCTTATGGATTGCATTTCACTTCTATAGCATGGTCAACTGAGAAAGAGTCAGAGGTTGGGACAAAGGAGAAAGAGAATGAAGAAGTGGGATCTGTGGATGTAGGAAGGGACACAAAGCTGGAAGTCAGGGGTGTCTGGAAAGGGGTGACTTTAAGAAAAAGGAGTAACTGGTCATCAACATGGTCAGTGGGGGAGACCACAATGAACTTGGGTGTTCCCACTCCAGATCTGTCCAGTATGGCACTGCTGCCCAGCAAGCCCCCAGTAAGACCAGACAACCAGTTCACAGATGCCCAAGACCCCGTATCAGTCTGGGTCCTGGCAAAGAACAGAGGGTACATTCAAACCGGGATAACTGAAAGAAAGCATAATAAAGAGACTATTTATAAAGCTATGCTCTGGATGTAAGGAAAACACAAAGAACAGGACTGGGAGGGAGGGACAGTGGGGTTTCGATACCAGCCCAGGCCCCAAAGCACAAGAGGTAGGTGGTGGCTCCCTGGACAGATAGGGTGAGGGTGTTGCTGCCAGACAGGACACGGGGGCTGGACTCCCCAACATCCTTGTGCTCCCAGCCTCTGATTCCCACCAACGCCCCCATTGGCCAAACCCTACTGGCGGTTGGAGGAAAGTAAGTGCCTGAGGGCAAGCCAGAGAGCTCGACTCTGGGACACAGAGCAAGTGGGGAGGAAGTTACACGTGGGTCCAGAGGTGCACCCTGAGCTGTCCTGTGCCAATGCTCCAGGGGCCAAAGGGGAGCAAACTTTGACACCTCACTTGGGCTGGTGGCTGATATCACCTACCAAATTTGTGTAATAAAAGCTGGAAATGGCGCACCCTGTTTTCAGGAAAACAAGTAGGCTCCTGTGAAAACATTTCTATTTAATCCCTAAAATCAAAACGTCTCCTCTCTCTCCTCCTCTTAGTCCCCAGAGACGTGAAGTCCTGCTGAGAACAGAGATCACTGCCTCTGGCTGGGGAGGGAAGGACTCCGCAAGTGATGTTGCCAGCGGGTGGGAGGACCTGTTTTAGTTTCCAGCCATCACTGATGAGTGAATTGATGTTTGCAAAGGTAGAGGGAAATGAGGTTGGGTGGGGGGCTTTTATCTCTCAGCAGAAAAAATCCAACTCCTCCATCCATGGCAGCCTCCTTCTACTCTGAATCACCCCCTGCCCCTTTTCTTCTTGGACTGGGCCAATTTTGATTTCCCAGTGACCTATCTCTTCCCCTACTGTGACCCCTCCTGTCTGATGCAGATAATGGTTTCCTTGATATGTTTCCCCATGGTACTATGCATAAGTTTGAGCACACTCCAGGAGAGATAGCGAAGGACAGGGAAGCCTGGCGTGCTGCAGTCCATGAGGTCGCAAAGAGTTGGACACGACTGAGCGACTGAACAATAACAATGATGCTTTGGACTTGCTGAAAAGGATGAGGCAAGCAAACACATGGTAAAGGGGACAAGCGCATGAAAAAGGGGACCAGCGCTGCGAAGGGCAGGGTATTCAGCAGGTGCTCTCATGCCAGCGGGGGACAGCCAGCTCCTAGCATGCGGGTACCGAATGGACTGGTTCGTACACTGTCCCTACAGTCCACGTCCACACGGCCGCTGTTCAGTAGCAGGCGGAGCAGAGTCAGGTTGCCCCTCCTCGCTGCCCAGAATGCCGCATTGGCAAGCGGGGTTTCCTTCTGCAGAAGCAAAATGAAACAGAATCTTTAAAATTGACCTTCATTAATGTGACCACTGCTACGTAAACACGTGGTGCCATTCAAAATGGAGTTTCCAGATGTGTCTGATCATTGGAAAGAGTGCTCCTCCCGCAGCGGGTCATCATTGTATACTTGGCTGTGGGATGCGGGTAACCCTGGGACTGTGGCAGAGAGCAGGGTTGTTGATTACACAGCACTATTAATATATTCCATTTCCCACCAATGTCTCGCTTTCCTGCCTCTGTGTCTTTGTTCACAGTTTCCTTTTTGCTTGAAAGACTTTTCCCCCATCCTCAAGGCCAAGGTTCTGCTTAACTGCTATTTTTTCCCTGCCACGTTCCTAAATGTCTCTTATCTCTAAGCGGAGGGAAATCGCTCCCAATTCTGAGTTTACCAGCATCTTTTCTGTGGCTCAGATGGTGAAGAATCCTCCTGCAATGTGGGAGACCTGGGTTCAATCTCTGGGTCAGGAAGATCCCCTGGAGAAGGGAATGGCTATCCACTCCAGTCTTCTTGCCTGGAGAATCCCATGGACAGAGGAGCCTGGTGGGCTACAGTCAATGGGGTTGCAAAGAGGTGGATATGACTGAGTGAGAGACAAACTAACTTTCTGTGTAGTCAATGCTTTCTACTCACTTCCAGCTGCATGGGTAAACGCCACACTCTCCCTCTACCAAAGGTTCTTTGATTCAGCTGGAACTGCCAGAGGTTTCTGTTGAGAACAAAGAACTCTGGGCAGGAAATGTTGCTATGAGACCTCAGGTGGATCCTTCACTCCAGTGTGAGGTCGTTTTAAAAGTGCTAAGCTAACCCTGAAACCATGACTATGGAAGGAACAGAGGTGGAGAACAGTTCTCCAGAATCAGACTGGCAGAGCTGACTGAAGCACCACCTCCTTCTCTAAAATGCATTGATTTGGATTTGCAGAGAAAAGTCCATGGTGGGGGCGGAAGGACAGGCAGAACCAGATAGCTCTGGGTTTCAGGTCTGGCTTTAGGCAATGGACTGGCCCCGATAAGTCCTGGTTTCCTCTTGCTTAGATGGATATCACATGACGTGCCCTGAAGTTTATGGTAAAAGTTAAATGATGTAGGTTAAGGGAGGCTCAAGATGGAGGGGGTATATTAATATGTATACTTATAGCTGATTCATGCTGTTGTACAGCAGAAACTAATATATAACTGTAAAGCAATTATACTGCAACTAAAAAATAGAAGTAAATTTAAAAAATGATGTAGGTTAATTGGCTAATACTGTATCTGGCATGTTATATGCCCTTATAAATGCTAGCTTCCTTCCTTCTATCCACTTTCTTTACAAAGTTAGAACCAACAGGCAAAATTAAAATCAGAGTATTGCTACTAACGACGAATTCACAGGAAATTTTTTAGTACTCAAATTAACAAAAATACTTTTTTTCAGTGGGCTTAAAGCACTCATCTCGGGGCTTCCTGGTGGCTCAGATGGTAGAGAATCTTCCTGCAACGCAGGTAGAGCTGGGTTTGACCCCTGGGTCAGGAAGATTCCCTGGAGAAGGGAAAGGCTACCCACTCCAGTATTCTTGCCTGGAGAATTCCATGGACAGAGGAGCCTGGTGGGCTACAACCCATGGGGTCGCAAAGAGTCGGACATGACTAAGCGACTAACACCTTCTTTCTTCAAAGCACTCCTCTGACCCAGAGAGTCTTATATGCAATACGTCTTCTAAGAATATTGATACGTTTTTACATACAGACCCAGTGAAAAGTGAAAGTGAAAGTTGCTCAGTCGTTTCTGACTCTTTGCGACCTCATGAACTATACAGTCCATGGAATTCTCCAGGCCAAAATACTGCAGTGGGTAGCCTTTCCCCTCTCCAGAGGATCTTCCCAACCCAGGGACTGAACCCAGGTCTCCCACATTGCGGGCGGACTCTTTACTAGCTGAGCCACAAGGGAAGCCCAAGAATACTAGATTCCCTTCTCCAGCTGATCTTCCCGACCCAGGAATTGAACCGGGGTGTCCTGCATTGCCGGCGGATTCTTTAGCAACTGAACTATGAGGGAAACCCTAACAGTGCCTAACTCACCATCAATAAGTTGAAAAGCAGACACCAACAGTTTTGGCTGCTCCGAGGAGCCAACACAGTGAAAGTCCAGGGGTGGCAGAGGGGTGGCAGCATCTGGGGTGGGAGGATTTCATTTGAGAAGCCCTTCAGCACGTACCCAACTTAGTGTTCTTGTGCATTCTTGGATGAGAGCGTGGCGAAGCAGGGAGTGATAAGCAGATTACAAACATACTTGCAATGCTTTCCTGGCTCTGTTAGGAGGGGAAAAAATTCACCTTAAATTGCAGGTGAACCATTTGCCTCCCCTGAAGGTGTAAACTGTACTGTCTCAGTTTTCACACCCAGTGTCTGTGGCTTTTACACCAGGCTGGGCCTAATGTTACAGTTGTGACTGCGAGAAGCCACGGCAGGCTGCTTTGACTTGTATATAAATCATGAAACAATGCCCCTTTAATAAGAAACACTGCACACTGCACGAGGCCAGGATGAAGTATGGGAGGGTGAATCAGGAAGAGAATTTAATATGCACCATGGAAACAGTTCTGCTGGCTTTTCCGGAAACATGAGAACTTGAGAGAAGTAAACTGTAAATCATTTTCGGTGATTCTGTTTCAGTTTAATGCCAAATGCCTTTCAAAAACCATCTGTAAACCACAAGCTTCTATTGTCATAACAAGCTCTCCAGCCAGGAGCCTCTCCTGCCTTTAGAATGGCCTAGGGGATTCCTCTCCTGCACGGGCCAGACATTCCCGTTTTGTAGAAGGTTCCAGAAACTGAGCTTTGGGAAAAGGTGTAAATCTTTCATTTTCCCCCCAGGGCTTGATTTACTGGCAGGTGGAGGCATGAGAAAGTTGTTGATTTGGGGTAAGAGAGAGTCGAGTTCAAGTTCTGACCCTGCTGCATCCCTGTTCTGTGACTTTGGGGAGGTTATTTAAGTCCTCTGTGTCCCAGGAAAGTGAGACTAATATTCATAGTGCTAGTATAGGCAATATCCTTGAGGGATTGGTTCCAGGACTGCCTGTGGATACCAAAATCTGTGGATGTTCAAGTCTCTTATATAAATTGGCACAATATTTGCATATAACCTACACATATCTTCTCATATACTTTAAATCATCTGTGGGTTACTTATGATACCCTATACGATGTAAGTGCTATGTAAATAGTTGCCAGTGCAGGGCAAATTCAAGCTGTCTTGCTTGGAACTTTCTGAAATTTTCTGAATATTTTTGGTCTGTGGTTGAATCCACAGATGCAGAATCTGCAGACACAGAGGGTCAACTGTGCCTCTGTCACAGGTTGTTAGAGGATAAATGAGGGAATATGTGCAAATGCACTTCAATAGTAAACACTCAAGAAATGTGAGCTCCAAAAGCAGAGTCCTCCTGTGCTTAGTTGCCCAGTCGTGTCCGACTCTTCGTGACCTTATGGACTGTACCCACCAGGCTTCCCTGTCCATGGGAGTCTCCAGGCAAGACTGGAGTGGGTTGCCTTGCCCTCCTCCAGGGGATCTTTCACACCCAGGGATTGAACCTGTGTCTCTTATGTTTCCTGCATTGGCAGGCGAGTTCTTTACCACTAGCACCACCTGGGAACCCCAAGCTATTTCTTACCAAGTGCCTATTCCATACCACTGGCACATCCTCTGCAACACAGCTCAGTGACGTGGGAACATTACTACCCCACTGCTCGATGACATAAGTGAGAACAAGGCAGGCTGGAGCCCCAGGCAGTCTGGAGCTCGAGGCTAGGCTTTCAGCCATCCCACTGCCTGCCTCCTGCAGAAGTCTCCTCCTGAGACAGCAAGAAACAGGCAGTGGCCTCCCCAGTGACCCCCTTCCTAACCTCATGCCAAGCTCCTCTTCCGCCAACAGATAAAGTCCCCTTGGCCTTCTTTCTCTTTACAGACCACATTGTTTGGTAAACTTCCAAACTTCCTCTGGGCACAATATGCACATAATCCTAAAATGCGGTTTATAAAGGGCAGCCCTTAAACCTTGAAAGGAGCCGGTGCATGTGAAAATGTCTCACACAAATCCTAAGGCACTTACCAATCCTGTGATGACTATTTACCTCTTTCTTGGAATTCCGCGCCTCTGGCGTCAGGTTATCGGCATGATATGACGAGTTACAGCAGCAAGAAGCTATGCTGGGTAGTGCTCTGTGTCAGGAAGCGTGCTGAGCACTCTCATTGCTCTCAACACTTTAAATTCCCAGAACAATCTCACAAGGTAGATGCTACTGTCCCCAATTTTAGGATGGGGAAACTGAGGCACAGAAATGACTCATTCAAGGTCATCCAGCTAGAAAGTAACAGAGCTAGGATTCAAATCTAAGTTTGTTTGGGTCCAGAGTCTGAGATCCTATATCTTATACCTTGTGAGAAAACCAGGGCACAACCTTTCACATATGCCATCTTCTCTTCTCTTCCCCCAGCCCCCCTTTACTGCTAGAATTTTGACTCACACACTGCTCATTAGCACACTACCAGAAATTAAATACAGGAAGGAAGGGGAGAGAAACACAGAAGGGAAGTTGTTACTTGTACAGAAATGGAATTTTGATTAAAAGCTAAGGGGGGGTAGAGATCTCAATTATTGGCTTAAAAAACAGTTGAGAATCATGTTGATTTTAAGTGTGTATAATTAATTTAATCAAGAGAACACTGGCTTTGTTCAATGATGAATTTCTCTGGTGTTAGAAGCCACATTAAATGAGGAGATGAGAAGGGTGGAGAGACCACGTGCAGAAGGAGGTTTTTGAGATCTTACCATTCCACTTTGTGCTAAATGGCTGAAATTTACAGAGTCACTTTAAAAACATTAACTGACCGTTAAGCCTGTGTTGCAAGTATCATTACACTTCTGTAAATGATAGGAAACCACAGAGAAAAAGTAGATAATTTAGGGGACTTCCATAGGTGGGCCAGTGGTTAAAAATCCACCTTGCAATGCAGGGGAAGTTGGTCCAATCTCCGGTCGGGGAACTAAGATCCCACATGCCAAGGAGCAACTAAGCCTGTACATTGCAACTACTGAGTCCACGTGCCACGATTAGAGAGTCCATGCGCCACAATGAAAGATCCCGTACAACACAACTAAGACCCGAGGCAGTCAAATAAATAAAATATTAAAAAATAATTAAAAAACACTGTGGTTTTTCCAAAAGGCTAAACATCTGACACACACACAAAAGTAAGTGATTTATCTACTCAGGCATTCTGCCACAGAGGTAGCCCTGTATAACACAGGTGTCTCCAAACTCAGAACTCAAGACCATGTTTAACACATGTATGTTCAGCAGAGGCCAATTGATAGAGGTAGAAAGTAGTTCAGCAGTTTTCTGAAACGAGGCTATTTAGAAGAATACAGTGACTGCTAACAGGTACATAGTTTCTTTAGGGGTTGATTATAATATTCTAAAATAGATTGTACTCATGGTTGCACAACTCTGAATATGCTAGAAAAAAAAAAGCCACTGGAATGGACAGTTTAACTGGGTGAGTTATATGGTATGTGATCTGTATTTCAATAAAGCTGTCAAGAAAAATAGATGGCTTTGTCGATTTATTTTCCTGTGGCTCATCCAAGTAATTTCAGATGACTGATGAACTGGAGTTGATTCTGAGATAACTTACATACTTTCAGAACAAGGGTTGAAAGTATAAGTTCCTGTATGTCTGGCCAAGGCATGAGCAATTTCCACCACCAATATGCAACCCGGCAATCGGGGCTTCCCTGGTGACTCAGTGGTAAAGAACCCGCCTGCCAATGCAGGAGACATAAGAGACACTGGTTCAATCCCTGGGTCAGGAAGATCGCCTGGAGGAGGAAATGACAACCCACTCCAAGTATTCCTGCCTGGGAAATTCCATGGGTGGAGGAACCTGGCAAGCTACAGTCCATGGGGTCGCAGAGCTGAACACAACTCAGCGACTAAACAACAACAAATCCTCTCCAGTAAGACATGATCAAGAAAGACCCAGGTATTATTCTTTATCTAGTGATCTATCCTCTGAAATAGTGACTCCCCCTCACTGGGTTAGGGTCTAACTTACAAATTGTGCTGGACTTCTGGCAACCTCAGCCCAGAAGAATAAATCCTGAGTAGTTGAAATAGTTGTTATAAAGACAAAAGAAAATCTATGACCAACCTAGACAGCATATGAATAAGCAGAGACATTACTTTGCCACCAAAGGTCCATCTAATCAAAGCTATGGTTTTTCTAGTAGTTATGTATGGATGTGAGAGTTGGACTATAAGGAAAGCTGAGCACCGAAGAATTGATGCTTTTGAACTGTAGTGTTGAAGACTCTTGAGAGGCCCTTGGACTGCAAGGAGATCCAATCAGTCAGTCCTAAAGGAAATCAGTCCTGAATATTCTTTGGAAGGACTGCTGCTGAAGCTGAAACTCCAATGCGTTGGCCACCTGATGGGAAGAACTGACTCATTGGAAAAGACTCTGATGCTGGGAAAGACTGAAAGCGGGAGGAGAAGGGGACGACAGAGGATGAGATAGTTGGATGGCATCACCGACTCGATGGACGTGAGTTTGAGCAAGCTCCAGGAGTTGGTGATGGACAGGGAAGCCTGGCATGCTGCAGTCCATGGGGTCACAAAGAGTCGGACATGATTGAGCAACTAAACTGAACTGAACTGAAAGACAAAAGTCAATGTACTGAAATCCATGAGCTTTCTCCCACAAAAAAAGACTTCAGACCTGCAATCTGAGTTCTTTTTACTTTAAAAACAATTCCAGCAAGCACGTATCTCTTTTCCCAACCATTACAAATTAGCAGTTGCCTTTTCTAATGAGTTAGATCTTCAGATGAGGTGGCCAAAGCTGATGAGAAGAGCTAACTCATTAGAAAAAACTGATGCTGGGAAAGATTGAAGGCAGGAGGAGGCAACAGAAGATGAGATGGTTGGATGGCATCACTGACTCAATGGACATGAGTCTGAGTAAACTCTGGGAGATGGTGAAGGACAGGGAAACCTGGCATCCTGCAGTCAGTGGGGTCGCAAAGAGCTGGACAGGACTGAGCAACTGAACAACAACGAAACGTTGATAGAGGAAATTTACTGAAGGCAAAGCGCTACGAGCGAGAAGGGACTGTTGACAACACAATGGAGAAAGGATAAAACGAGTGTCCTGGTGGTTCAGAAGCAAACAGTCCTACAAGTGGTGACTCTGAGTCATCGAGAAGAAGCTAAACTGTGGTTTCTAAAGCCCTGTTTATCCACCTACAGACGCAGCCAACAGCTGAGTCTTTTCAATGCAGGCCTTGGAAACAAAGGGCCTAGGGCCTCCAAGCCTTTCAGTCACCTACGAAAATGAAATAATGGCTCCAAAACAGAGTCAATGAAAACATCATTCAATATCTACAAAATGTTGACATGTCAATTGCTAAAACTGATATTCACAATATTGCTGACAACAATATAATCTGCAGGTCTGATTTTCCCACTATACAAAAACTACTGAATTGCAGAAAAATCATGGGCAAATGTGGAGAAGGAAATGGCAACCCACTCCAGTATTCCTGCCTGGAGAATCCCAGGGATGCAGGAGCCTGCTCGGCTGCCGTCTATGGGGTCGCACAGAGTCAGACACAACTGACGCGACTGAGCAGCAGCAGCAGCGTGGGCAAATGTAAATTAAAGGTTTCTGTCGCTTAGTCACTCATTTATGTCTGACTCTTACGACTGCAGGGACTGTAGCCCGCCAGGCTCCTCTGTCCATGGGATTTCCCAGGCAAGAATATTGGAGTGGGTTGCCATTTCCTTCTTTAGGGTATCTTTCCAACCCAGGGATCGAACCTGTGTCTCCTACACTGGCAAGTGGATTTTTTACCACTGAGCCACCAGAGAAATCTAAATTAAAGATTATTTGTTGCTAAATAATTTTAAAAGCAATATTATAAAAACCCTTCCAAAAATGTACAATAAAAGTGGTTGTGGGATCTTAGTTCCCCAACCAGGGACTGAACCTGGATGGACCCCAGGCAGTGAAAGTACTGAGTCCTAACCACAGGACTTACCATAGAATTCCCAAAAGTTGCTATTTTTTTTAAAGATTCTTTCTTTTTTTTTTTGATGTGAACCATTTTTTGGAAGTGTTTATTGAATTTGTTACAATACTGCTTCTGTCTTATGTCTAGTATTTTTGGCCAAGAAGCACGTGGAATCTTATAGCTCCTCAACCAGGGATCAAGTCCACACACCCTGCGTTGGAAGAGGAAGTCTTAACCACTAGAGCACCAGGGACGTCCTGTGTTTTTATCGTGGGCTGTGGGCACCTTCTGCACTAGTGGTAAAGCTGCCAGTGCAGGAGACGTAAGAGACCCGGGTTCGATCCCTGAGTTGGGAAAAATCTCCTGGAGAAGGAAATGGCAACCCACTCCAGAATTCTTGCCTGGAAAATCCCATGAACAGAGGAGCCTGGTGGGCTACAGTCTCAGTTCAGTCGCTCAGTCGTGTCCGACTCTTTGCGACCCCATGAATCGCAGCACGCCAGGCCTCCCTGTCCATCACCATCTCTCGGAGTTCACTCAGACTCACGTCCATCGAGTCAGTGATGCCATCCAGCCATCTCATCCTCGGTCGTCCCCTTCTCCTCCTGCCCCCAATCCCTCCCAGCATCATGGGGTCGTAAAAGAGTCACACGGCTGAGCGACTAAATGACATGATATTAGCTGGAGCTGGTACACAGTCAGCCAGCCTGCAACTCTCCCCCGCTGCCCCTCAAATCTTCTCTCTGTGCCTTTTAAAACTCCTCTACTTTCTAAAATAATCAACCACCTTCCTCCTCCACCTAGCACCAAGCTTCCTGTCTCCCTGGGTGGGATGTGGGGGAGGGGAGTGTGGCGAGGGGGTGCTGAACCTGTTCCCATAGCACCCTAGGATGGGGAATGGGGTTGGACCCTCCTCACCTGGCTTCCAGACACCCTTTCTCAGCAGGTGTACACATCTCTGCTACTTTAAGACTCAGGCCATCCCACCTTCTTATCCTCTGCCTCACCTCAAGGTAGCTGTGGCCTCTGGATCATTTTTCCTTCTTCACTGAGAGTGTTGGCACCTTTCCTTCTGCCCACCCAATTCTGAGCTCATCCTGGCCTTCGATCAGCATCTCTGCTCTCACCTCTGAGAACTCCAGCACTCAGTTCGACCATCCTCTCCACGCAGAAGCGTTCTCAGCACTGCCTGCTGCCATCTTAAAACACTTCTGTCCTGAGATACTGGGCTCAGTCAGTAAAAAAATCTGCCCGCAATGCAAGAGACCCAGGTTTGATCCTGGGTGGGCAATATTCCCTAGAGAAGGAAATGGCAACCCACTCCAGTATTATTGCCTGGAAAATCCCGTGGACAGAGGAGCCTGGTGGGCTACAGTCCATGGGGTCACAAGAGTCAGACATGACTTACTTTAGCTTTAGAACTAATACTTTACATACTGGGCTGGCCAAAAAGTTCATTCAAGTTTTTCCATAACTATGATGAAAAACCCAAATGAACTTTTTGGCCAACCCAATACCATAAAATTCATCTTTTTAGAGGGGGGTTTGGGGGAGAATGGATGCATGTATATGTATGGCTGAGTCCCTTCACCATTCACCTGAAATTAACACAACATTGTTAACTGGCTGTACCCCAATACAAAATAAAAAATTCAAAAGAAAAAAAAAAAAAAAAAACAGACTGCCAACCCCCCTGCCAAAACCCATCTTTTTAAAGCATATAGTTCAGTGGTTTTTATTTTAATCTCAAGGTTTTACAACCATCACGTTATCCCAGAATATTTTCATCAACTAGGAGAAACCTCATACCTATTAACAATCACTCTCCATTACCTCCTTCTCCCCCAGCTCCTGGCAACCACTAATCTATTTTCTGTCTCTATGGATTTGCCTATTCTGGACACTTCATATAAATGGGGGCGGGGGGGCGCTTCCCTAGTGGCTCAGACGGTCAAGAATCTGCCTACAATGCAGGAGTCACCAAGTTCGAACCCTGGGTCATGAAGATCCTCTGGAGAAAGGAATGGCAACCCACTCCAGTATTCTTGCCTGGAGAATTCCATGAACAGAGAAGCGTGGTGGGCTACAGTCCATAGGGTTGCAAAAGAGTCGGACACGACTGAGTGATTAACACCATATAAATGGAACCCTGTAATATGGAGCCTTTTGTGTCTGGCCTTTTTCACTTTTATAATGTTTTCAAGGTCCATCCCCATTGCTGCATGTATGAGAGATTCATTCCTTTTGCTGGCTGAATGATCCATCATATGGATACACCACGTTATGGTCTGAATCTTTGTCTCCTCTCCTCTCCAAGTTCATATATTGAAGTCCTAACCCCACAGTGTGATGTCTGGAGGTAATTAGGTTTAGATTAGGTCATGAGGGTGGAGCCCCCATGGTGGGGTTAGTGCCTTTACAAAGAAAGAAAGAAATTGGAGCTCACTCTCTCATTCATCTGAGGATACAGTCAGAAAGTAGCTGCTTGCAAGGCAGGAAGTAGGCTCTCACCAGAAACTAAAACTGTCAGCAGCTTGATCTTGGGCTTCCCAGTCTCTACCACCATGAGATATAAATTCCTGACATATGTTTTCATTTCTCCTGCATATACATCTAGAAGCAGAATTGTGGGGTCATATGGCAACTCTGTGGTTAATTTTTTTGAAGAATGACCAGACTGTTCTCTATTATTGCTGTATCATTTTACATTCCTACAAGTAATGTAGGAGGGTTCCAATTTCTCCACGTTCTTTTGTTGTTGTCGTTTTCAATTTCTCCACATTCTTCTCTTTGTTGTTGTTTTCAATTGCTCCAGATTCTTGCCAATGTTTGTCATTGTCTGTCTTGTTGACTGTAATTATCCTAAAAGGTGTGACTGTGGTGTCTCACTGCAGTTTTGATTTGCATTTCCTGATGGCTAAGGTAAGGTAAGGTGAAGTCGCTCAGTTGTGTCCGACTCTTTGCGACCCCATGGACTGTAGCCTGCCAGGCTCCTCCGTCCATGGGATTCTCCGTCCATGGGATTCTCCAGGCAAGAATACTGGAGTGGGTTGCCATTTCCTTCTCCAGGGGATCTTCCCGACCCAGGGATCGAACCCAGGTCTCCTGCATTGGAGGCAGACGCTTTAACCTCTGAGCCACCAGGGAAGCTGATGTCAAATATCCTTTCAGTGGCTTATTGGTCATTTGTATATCTCCTTGGGAAAAACTTCTATTCGGATCCTTTACCCATTTCAAAACTGGGTTGTCTGTTTACTGTTGAAATGCCTATTATCATTTAAAGATGATCAGGACTTCCCTGGCAGTCCATGCTTTCACTGAGGGCTCAGGTTCAATCCTTGCTGGTAAAGAATCCACCTGCAATGCAGGAGACACTGGTTCCTGAGTCGGGAAGATCCACTGGAGAAGGCATAGGCTACCTACTCCAGTATTCTTGGGCTTTCCTGGTGGCTCAGCTGGTAAAGAATCTGCTTGCAATGCAGGAGACCTGGGTTCAATCCCTGGGTTGGAAAGATCCCCTGGAGAAGCGAACAGCTACCCACTCTGGATGCCCACTCTGGGTATTCTGGCCTGGAGAATTCCATGGACTGTATGGCCCATCAGGTTGCAAAGAGTTGGACATAACTGAACAAACGACTTTCACTTTCAGTGGAGCTACGATCCTCCAAGCTGTGTGGTGCAACCAAAAAAAATAATAATAAAAAAATAAAGATGCTCAAGTCTCTACCATTTTAAAGCAAACAAACCCTTGGCCAAGTCTGGATTCCCACCTCAGTCACTGTTTCCAATTTTTTGAAACAGTTCTCTCCATTTGTGGTTTCCACCCACTCTCTTTTTAAGCTATTACAGTCTGGCTTCTGAACATGACACTGCATTGAAACTGTTCTCAACAAGGTCACCAGAGTCTGCTCTGTTACTAAGTTCAATGGGCACTTTTCGATTCTTAGCTTGTTTGATTTCTCTGAGGTATTTAATTCTGCATCCCTCTCCACCTTTATTGAAAGGCTAGAGATTCTTGGCTTAATGGTTGCACATGCTTCTGATTTTTCTCATACATTTCTGTCTGCCTTCTCCCACCACCCCCTACCCTGTTTTCTCAATGGGTTTCTCTTATTCTGCTCATTCTTAAGTCCTGAGGTTCTTTAAGAATTTGTTCTCAGTCCTCTAATTTATTACCTTTACATGATCTCACTGGGCAGCCACATTCATTCCCATGGGTTCAACGAGCATTTAACACTGCTCACTCTTAAATGTCATCTCTGTTTCCTGCCTAGACTACCCTCCTGGGCTCCCAGTTTGCACATCTGTCTAACCAACATCTCTACCTGGACTCATCTCCATCCTGAAATTTTACATGTCCCATACCAAACATTTTATCTTTATCTCTCTGCCCTTCCCTAACCGAGTAAATAACATCAACCACTGAATTCTGCTGATTAAAAATGTTTAAGTCACTCAACGTTTGTCTGTTTTCTTCCATTCTCAAAATCTGTGCCCTAGTCTGGCACCATTTAACAAGATGTCCCCAACACAGTCTTGGCTGGTCTCCCAGCTCAGTTCTATTCTCTCGACTATTGTTGTTTAGTCCCTAAGTCATTTCCTACTGTTTTGTGATCCCATGGACCATAGCCAATCAGGCTCCTCTATCCATGGGATTTCCCAGGCAAGGATACTGGAGTGGGTTGCCATTTCCTTCTCCAGGGTTATCTTCCCGACACAGGGATCAAACCAGTGTCTCTTGCATTGCAGGCGGATTCTTGACTTCTGAGCCACCTGGGAAGCCCAAGTCCAAATTGTAGCCAGAGATCTTTCTGACATGCAAATCTCACCGTGTCATTCCTCTGCTTAAATAAGCTATTGTAAGAGCTGGGATCACACTTGCTATGGAGCCAGACTCACTAGGGTTTCAGTCTGAACACCATTCGCTCACTGGCTGCACGGTTGTGGGAAAAGTTACTTAACTTCTCCATGTTTTAGTTTTCTTACTTAGAAAAGGTGGTGGTGATGGTGATGGGGGGTGGGGGCAAAGTACCATCTCGCGGTTCCTCCGGAAGATTCAGAACTTGAACCGTGGAGCCCCTGGATCAGAGTCGGGCACATTTTATGTGCTCAATACATTTTAACTAATATATTTTTAAAAAATCTTCAATAGAGGCAAGTCAATGAACCTCATTTTCCCGAAATGAACCCGAAAATGCGGGGGTTAAATAAATGACTTTAATAAACTCTTTGGTAATCAATTGCAGCTCGCTCTGCGCTGGTCCCTCAGCTCCAGCGTCGAAAAAGTACTCCGGGAGGAAGCAGCAGTGGGGCGGCTGGCGTTCGGGAACACGGATGCAGGCATCGGTGCCGCAGCCCGGGTCCCCGCGAGGAGCGCAGACCCAGGGCTCCTTCCCCGCCCCCGCGCGCCCGTTACCCCGGCGACAGTCCCCGCCGCCCGGCGCCTCGCCGCCCGGCTCACCGCACCTGCAGCCAGAAGTGCGCAAAGCCTTTCCCGCAGAGCCCGCGCCCCCAGATCACAAACCACAGGGGCAGCCCTGCCCGGCCGCTCCCTCCCGGTCCCCGCAGCCCACCTCGGGGCGGCGCCCACCCCGTCCTGCGGGCCCGCGGCGGCTCCGGGCGGACGGAGGGTGCCAGCCCCGCCGCTGCAGGTCGGCCGCCCGCCCGGCGCGCCCTCCGGCAGGCGTGGCGCTCACCTTGAACGACATCTTGCACATGTCCGCGGCCGCCCCGCCGGGCCCCGCGCGCTTCCGGCCTGGACGCCTGCACGGCCCTGCCTCCTTCCCTCTCCCGCCGCCTTCCGCAGAGAGGCGGCCTCCGCGGCGCCGCGCGCTCCCGCCGCCGCAGACCAGGCCGGGCCGGGTGCGGGAGGAGGGGGAGGGGAGGGGAAGGAGGAGGGCTGGGAGGAGAGACGGAGGGGGGAGCGGAGGAGGGGGGGGAAGGGGCACCCCCTCAGACGAACCACACACACACTCCCACCTCCGCTCGCACTGTGCACACACTACACACACACACACACACACACACACACACACACACAAGGTTCATGCACGCACCGCTGCACACTCACAACCTCACATCACTCTGCACACATCCAGACTCACTCTCTCACTCCAAACTGAACACCCCACTCTGTGCACACTCTCCAGCCTCCACACACACACAACCCTAGCCACGTTTTCAACCCTAGCTGGAAACCCAGCTCTGTTTTTAACCTATTCGATAATCCACGACAAAGCTGATTTAAGCTAACGGCGCCCTTCATACACAAGAGAAACAAGCGTATCAGTGTTTCAAAAGTTGTATAAGAAATTTTCTGTTGTAGTTCAATGTGCTGACATCCTTATATGTTCTACGTTATGAAAATGTTTCATATGCACTAAAAACCTAATAATTTAAAATTTTGGTTCAGGAGGAAAAAAAATACACACCCATACCCCTCACATACACACCCTCTCTCCCATGCACACACTCCATACACATCCACATTCCTGTCTCTCACACAAACACCCTCTGCACACACTGCAGTCTCTACACAACCTCTACATTGCACACACACAGGTTCACAATCAATACACAGATCCACACACATCCATGTATACACACTATACACACATCCACACACAAATACACACACACATACAAAGCCTCCAGTAGGGCAGTCTGCAGCAGATGACTCTCAACCTTCATTACAGCACAAATATAATGATGATGGAAATGAAACATGAGGGAAAAAACCTCACCCATCATCTCACAACTCTTTCAAATAGCTATTTTCTGTCCTTCTAGGTTTTCTTTTTCTTCTTTTTCTTTTCTAATAATCTGAGTTTTGTTCCTCTTGCAGACAGGACCTGGGAAAAAAGCCTTTTGATTGAATGAGTGATAAATGGTATTTTCCTTTCTGATGGGGAAGGGCACAATTTGAAATATACACATATTCCTCCACTTTTTTATCACACAGTCAGCTCCTCCTCTTGACCTTTCCTGCACACCCACAGTATGTATGGCAGGCATTGTCCACTCCCTCATACAAACTGCTGGCTGACTGCCCAGGACTGATTTGAGGGAAATAAAAGCAGGAGAGTCATATTTCTTAAAAATTAAAAATATATTATTTTTAAAGTATAAAAAACAATAATAGCCTTTCTAGAAAATCTGAATGCTAAAGTAAAAATGGACATCTCACACCCTCCTACTACAGGAATCCACTCATTCTCCCTGTCGTCTCTGTTTGAGCCTCTTCCTTCTCAAATAAATTTGTAATGAATTTTTAATTTAAAAGTTAAAAAATACAGCTTCAAGTTCAAGATCATAAAAGACATAAAATGTTTATCTTGTATACATATGGTGGATAAATTGTACTACTTTGTGTTTAAAACAGTTTTAAGAAAAAGTGTTCCATAATTCGATAGGAACTTCTAATTTTTTAAATCAAGAAAGAGGGATTTCCACTGCAGGGGTCCTGGGTTTATTCCCTAGTCAGAAAACTAAGATCTGGCATGCCATGTGGTGTGGCCAAGGATAATAAAATTTTAAAAAATTAAGAATGACTCAAAACTTTTACCCTGCATTTGGTCTCTATGGATGAGATAGTTTTGAAGTTGATGAGATAGTTTTGACATGACATTACTATATAAGATCAAGCATTGGAAGTTTTGATAAAAAGAGAGAATGAAAAGAAGTAATATTTTGAGTGCTGCAGAGTACTTTGAGTGCTAAGGTTCTTCCTTTGTAAGAATGCTATGAGATAGGTGTTATGCCCATTCCATAGTTGGAAAAACTAAGGTTCTGAAAGATGAAGTCATCTGCTCGTGAGCGATCAGACTAGAACTTGGAAGTCTTTCAGACTCCAAAGCCTGTTTCCTTTCCACAAATGCACTTGCCAGTCAGAGTTGTTTTGAACATCATCTCTGGCCAGACTGCTGATGGAATTCTTGTCAAAGTCACAGGAAAGAATGTGCCTATACACCCTCTGGCATGCCTGGCTCAGTTCATCCTCATGAAGAAGCCCCCAAACAGAGCAAAACTCTCCTACTCACGGCCAGGCACCTCCTTCTAAAACAGCTTGCTGCAAAACTTAGCAGGGACTCACCAGCCCTCACACAGGAGCTTGAACCCCTGTGGCCCCATCCTCATATTCAAAAACTTTCTCTTCCCCCAACAGAAGGGCCCCACACTTGTCAGAGGATTCGCCTTGTTACCACCCTCCCTCCCATCCCCATAGCTCTCTTATGTCTCCCCTCTTGGTCTGCCCTAACCCCAGTCCTGACCTAGCAGAGTTGCTCCCAGGTCAAGCCCTTTCCTGAACTCTGCCCCTCAGCCATCCCTCTCCCAGCTTTGCTGAGTTCCTTCTGTAATCCCACTCTGCACCATATCCCTTAGCCTGTGATCTGTATTTCTCTAGACCTTGCTTCTACTTCTGACTCCTCCAGCGGAGTTTCAAATCTTCAAAGCCAAACTCTGAGTCTTATGTCTTTTCTCTTCTTCAAGGGCTAGTTTCAGCTGGAGATACAGTAGGTGGTCAAAATGTATTAATCATTGATTGAATAGATTCAGGAATTGTGTTCTTTATATCTATACTGTTAGAAAACCCACCACTCCTCCACAGACACCCACAACACAGAAGAATAGACATCTGTGTTCATCTCAAATGAGGCCATATTTGTTATCACTGCGGTTTACACAAGCACAGACTGTAATGTGTTTGTTCTCGATTTGCACTGTCCCAGTTTATGCCGCAGCAGGACTTGCTCTAGACAGTACTGTGAAGTGGGTCAGACTGGTTTACTGAGCCTTCTCCCTCTTTTTGTAATATATGTTAGGCTGGTTAATGTCAACTGGTAAGGCATTCTGTCTATTCTGTCATCTAGTGCCTTTCTTGTTGAGCATTAAGATATATTAATTTTTTATATTAATGCTCAACAAGAAAGGCACTAGATGATAAAATAGACACAATGCCTTACCAGTTGACATTAACCAGCCTCCGCCATTGGACTCCCCCAGTGCAGGCATGGTGGGCTTGTGAGTGATGCAGCCATGCTGGGAGGGATGCAGGTCAGTGAATGGGCCCTAGAGCAGGAGCTCCCACTTACCAAGCCTGATCCAGCTACTCTGGCCACCACATGACCAATAATAGGCCTCAATACTAAGTGACCAATATGCCATCATCCCTGGAGGAGGTCACCTGGTCATTTGGTGGCACATTGACTATACTGGATACATTTCATCCTAGAAAACCAATGATTTCTTTTGCCAGGAATAGACACATTCCAGGTGTGGGTTTGCCATTCCTGCCTGTGGGGCATCAGCCAGCACTGCTATCTGGGAGCTTGTGGAGTGTTTGTTGGATTAGTGGACTGGCACAGAATCCAGAGTAATGTTATGTCAAACCCACTTTATAGCAGAAGAGGTGCACTTATGGGCTGAAGACCGTGGCATTCATATTTTCCAAAGCTGACAATCACTTGAGTGTTGGGGTTGAGTAGCTGAAGCACTAATCTGGAGATGATATTTTATGAGCATAGGGTACTGTCTTCTAGGACACAATATACAATTTAAGTCAAAGAGCTCTCTGTGGCACTGTGTCTCAAAGGAAGAATACGCGGGGCTGCAGACCAGGGGGTGGGAGCTGGAGTGGCCCCACTTACCATGACTCTCGGTGACCCACTTGTGTTTCCTGTCCCAGCAACTCTAGGCTCAGCCAGTTTACAAGCCCTGGTTTCCAAAAGGGAAAACACTTCCACCAGTGGGCGTAATAATAGTTCCACTGAGCTATTAACTATGGCCATGGCCTGGGCGCTTTAGATTCTTTGTTTCCAGGAGTAGCAGGCGAGAAGGGGAATCACCATCTTGGCAAGTGCAGTTGGCCCTGATCATAAGGAGGAAGGGGGGCTGCTGTGGAGCAGAGGGAGCAGGGCGAGTTCTTATGGAACCCAGGTGCTTTACTTGGTACCTCTTGACCCCTGTTGATGTTAAATGGACCATGGATGAAACTCCAGCCTGAGAAGCACATGGTGACCAGGGCTTGCACTCCTCAGGGACAAGGACCTGGGTCATTCCACCAGGTAAGATGGGCAGCTATGCTAGCTGAGGATGAGGAGACTGTGGAACAGATACTCAAGGAGTGGAGAAGCATTTGTTGTAGTCCTGAGACCAGAGGCAGTAGCCGGGGCTGTGATGTGTCACCCCAGTTATTCAAGTGCTGTTGGCAGATAACTCTGAGCTGCTCGCCCCTTGCTGCTGCTGCTGCTGCTGCTGCTAAGTCGCTTCAGTCATGTCTGACTCTTTGGGCCCCATAGACGGCAGCCCACCAGGCTCCCCCATCCCTGGGATTCTCTAGGCAAGAACACTGGAGTGGGTTGTCTCAACTGCAGAGAGTCACCTTGCCAAGGTCATGCTGTCTTTTCGGGGCCCACATCTCATGACATTGACATGGACTTTAAAGACCCAGGCTTCCTGCCCCTATTCAATGCTACTCTGACCCAGAGGACTAAGCACTGGGGTCAAAACACCAGCTCCAGAGTCTTCATCCATTGGTCAGATGTCCAGATGTTTTCTGCAGTGTTTGATTTTTATTTGGATGTCTAGTGTTTTTGTGCAACTCTATCAGCTGCCTCAATTTCCAACATTTGTTTGAAGAGTCTGGGTTAATAACTGGAAAGTACTCTATCACTGGGCTGGTAATCTGGCCCTTGGGAATAAGAGCAGCTATTATGGATGGGCCTGGCAGAGGTACATCCTTAGTGACTCTGCCTTAAGCATTCCACTGAGGCTTTGGAGTATCCACATAAGAACTTTATTTTTTTAAATGAACTGAGGATCCTGAATGCTAACCAGCTGAACTCTCAGTCCTTACATTTTATTACCAAGTTGTTAAACTCGCAGGGGTAAAAGTGCAGTAGACACGTGCACACAGTCTAAATCTTTAGCAAAGTCGGAACTGGTTTCACTTAATGTTTAATTGAACCGAAACTGTTTAAGAGAAACCAAAAAAGTTGAATTCAATCCTTAGGGAAGATGGCCTATAAGACTTCCTTGCTATGGAAATTCTCTCACAGTCTCGCATGGGAGCAAGAGTGGACTTCAAGTTTAATTTTGTTTGTGGTGATAACAGATTGACTTTTGGAACCCTTGTTTGGTAATGTAACTGTGTTATTTAGTCACTAAGTCGTGTCTGACTTGTGACCCCGTGGACTATAGCCCACCAGGCTCTCTGTCCAAGGGATTTCCCAGGCAAGAATACTGGAGGGTGTTGCCATTTCCTCCTCCAGGGGCTTTTCCCAACCCAGGGATTGAACTGTGTCTTAAAAGTGGCAGGTTTCGAGTGTGGCAGGAGCCTCAAGTGAAGATGTTTTGACTGACCTCCTACAGCCTACAGGTAAGTCTAGGATTACACTGCAAGGCAGTGTTGGGTTATAAGAACTTCACTGAGACTGAATATTAGACCATGAGCCATATGGTCACATTAAATCAGAAGTGGTATCTGCCTCAGTCTCTTTGCAGCTCCAATGAGAAGTCCAGACCCTAGCACACAGCAGGTTCTCACTGAGTATTTTTGAATGAATGAATGAATTCTCTCAGGTTATCTGAGGATCCACGAGCTTCTCAGACCTGAAACCAAAGCTTCTGATGCACTTTTCTCTAGTGAGATTTGGAGTTTGTGTTGATGAGTTTCTTCTCTTACTCAGGAATCCAAGGCATGTAGATACTAGCTTATAAGGGAGGCCATTGGGCAGGTAAAAAAAAAAAAATCCTATTTTTGCACTAGGGCTACTGCCTGGTAGAACAACCATCATAATTTTACTGAAAGCAGAGCTACCCCACCCCATACTTCAAGTCATCACTCAGCCCCAAAATGGGGCTGAAATGTGCCTGAGGGGCCTGAAAGTGATTGCTAAGGGGTTGTGACTCCATCTTTGTGTGGTTCTATGTGAAGGCAATGGCAACCCACTCCAGTACTCTTGCCTGGAAACTCCCATGGACGGAGGAGCCTGGTAGGCTGCAGTTCATGGGGTCGCGAAGAGTCAGACACGACTGAGCGACTTCACTTTCACTTTTCACTTTCATGGATTGGAGAAGGAAATGGCAACTCACTCCAGCGTTCTTGCCTGGAGAATCCCAGGGACAGAGGAGCCTAGTGGGCTGCCGTCTATGGGGTCGCACAGAGTCGGACACGACTGAAGCTACTTAGCAGCATGTGTGTTTTAAATTAACTAATACTCTATGTATGTGTGTGCACGCCCTCTGTGCATAAGCACGCATGCACAGACACGCACTCTAGAATTTTGAGTTGAATGAGAGACCTCATGCTGTACCGAACCACCATCCTCATTTCCGCAGAGGTGCAGCTCAACGGATGCTTAGGTCACTGACCACTCCTGGCTTTGATGACTTTTATGCAGGTAGGGGAGTCTCAGTTACCCCAGAAAGTGGGATGGGGCAGTAGAAGGAAACTTAAACAAAAGTACAAGGAAAAATGTATATGGAAAAATTTAAAGGATTTCATTGTAAAAAGAAATGTCAGCAGAAGCTCCCAGAAGAGCCATAATCGAACATGGTTTTTAGACATAACAGTTCTGGTAACATCTGCCTTCAGTCTGGTGCTGGCATTCCGACCCCCTGGTGATGTACCAGTCTCAGGATGGGATCTATGCCCTGACTTGTTCCACAGCAAGTGCTGGCAGAACTGGGGCTTAGGCCCCTCTGGCTCAATCCCCGGGCAGGTTGGGCTCACGGAGAGGCAGGGATCCAGGAGCTCCCAACAGAAAGTGGAGAAGCCTGGGGGCGACGGCAGTGTCCTGGAGGGTCTAGGAGCACAAAGTAGGTGGTGGGCAAGGCGGAACAGCTGACCAGGGGATCCTAAGGCAATGAGAGCTTCCACAGGATACCTGGCAGCCTTCTAGGATGCTGGGGCTCTGGTGAGATACAAAGTGCAGCAGCAGAGGGGGTCAGAAGGTAGAAACAGAAAGACAGTCATTAAGAGCTGGTGTTTAAAGGCAGGAGCAAAGAAAGCTTCCAGATTCTGAGTAATCGGGATCCTAGGCAGGCCCCGGGCCAGAAATGAAGACACAATGGGTCAAAGCTTGTTGCTGGAACTGGGTGGAAAAGAACAATAGCTGGCCTAATCGGAGGCGTGCTGTGTGCTAGCATTGCTTTCAACCCTTAAGAAGGTCTTCAGTCCACAGTCACAAATCTCTTGCCAGGGGTAAAATTTTCAGATGAAGGAATTGAGACTTACAGAGCTTCAATAACTTGCCCAAAGTCAGGGAGTCACAGAAGCTAGCAGATGGGGGAGCTGAGAGTTAAACCCTAGTCTAGGACTCTGAAGTCTGTGGGCTTAACTACTTCACTGCCCTACGTGGTGAAAGCTTGGTCAGGGGAGCAAGGGCAAGGTGAAGGGAGAAGGATGGTGGACCCCAACTGGGGCCCATCCAGCGCTATCACAGACATGTTCACACCTTATGTCAATTACTCTTCACAGTCTCCTTGTCCTTATTAAAAAAGTTGTATTTTTTTTCCCCAATGAGTGATCTGAAGCATATAAAGACTAACTGGCTTGCTTACAATCGCATAGGAAGGAGGTGGCAGTGGTTTAATTGCTAAATCATGTCAGACCCTTTTGTGACTCCATGGACTGCAGTCCACCAGGCTCCTCTGTCCGTGGGATTTCCCAGGCCAGAACACTGCAGTGGGTTACCCAGGGATGGAACCCACGTCTCCCACATTGTAGGAGGATTCTTTTACCACTGAGCCAACAGGGAAGCCCTACAGGAAGGAGGCCATCACCCAATTAATGGGACGAGGGCAGAGGTCAGACCAAAACCCACAGCAAGACTGCCCTGAAGCTGAGATGCTGTGGGGCAGGAAGAGACCTACAGATATGCACCGAGGTATTTAGTGTACATTCAGCCTTCTTAATCTGGAATCTGAGTTAATAAAGGTGTTCTAGGATAGAAAGCGATTTTGAAGACACATAGCTTCAAGGAGTCTGATTTCCTGTACTAAGTGTAAGGAGTGGCTTTCACCTGATATAACCCAATGATGCATTTATTCTTCCTAAGGAATGAGTCATGGGTTTTGTCCTTACGTTGAGCTCAACACCTTACACCATCTCTCTTTGCTCAAAGACAGCTGACTCAGTCGGTGCTATTATGGAGTAAGTGAAAGCTAATTTTACCTTTAGCATATGTGTCATTTCTTTTGAGTTCTCTAAATGTGGGTATAATTAATTACTCATACCAAGCCAAGAGAATTAGGCAGGTTATTTCATGCCCTTAAAAAAAAAATAAAACTTAGTGAAACTCTGATTTCTTTTATGTTTGCTGTATGTATTGTTTAGTGAATGGTAAAGATTTAACTTACTATTAGAGCATCATGGGACTAGAAACTGCCTATCAAGTCATTAACAATCAATCAACAAATGTTTTTTACCTACCCACTCTGGGTTCCACACTTTTCTAGGTCTGAGGCTGGAAGATAATTTGGAGAGATCATTTACACTAGTGCTTTTTAAGCAGTGAAGAAAGACTGTTTTTAAAAATTCCAATCGACTGTTAACCAGAATTCTGTAATATAAAATAAAACTAGGTTATGAGAAAAATGATCACATTGTTGGATGTCATGGCAATATCAAATTGCTAAAAATATTTATAAACACTCAGTTTTTGTATTTTTCTCTTTGCAATGACAGAGTAGAGACTGGCAGGGTCCACAGACCACACTTTGATTAGCAGTGATTTAAACGAGGCCTGATCATTCTAAAACCATCTCAACAACTGAAAAACTAGTTTTTGCTGCTTTTTCTTTCAGTTTTAAAATACTTTTTGCTTACCATGTTCTTGAATTTTCCAATGCTTGATGAACTTATGAAAGAAACTCTTTTTCAAGGCAAATTACACTTTTCCTAACTGAAAGATAAGGGAGAAATTCTTCCTTCAGAGACCAACCTATGAAAGGTACATGAAGAAGGAAAGAAGGAAACGTAAAACGCCAGCCCAAGTCGAGGGAAAAAAAGAGGCCAAAGTCTCACAAACGGTAAAAAGCCTATTTTCAGAGGAAAACTATGACTCGCAAGATAGCTACCAACGGAGTCTCTGACTGTGTGGAATCACATAGATACAGAATGAAGAAATCTTTTTTTGTAGAATTGTCCTTTCTGGCATTCCTCTTGGTGCCATGGCAGATAGCATATTTACAAGAACCTTTTTTTTTTTTTTTTTTAACTTGGAATGAAGTAGCAGAGCACTTTGGCAAGAGCAAAAAACAGGGCATAAAATTCATGAGATCAGATTTTTCATTTCCCTAGATGCTTACCCAAGAGTAAAAAGCCAGGAAAAAATAAGTAAAGATAAACTTTATTTGTCTTAAAGACATCAACTACATAGAAAAAAAATTCTAAATGCAAAAGTCAGTTTCTAAAATCTGTTTCCCAGAAGTGTCTAGAAATAAAACTTCCTCACTCTAATTGGGAAGAGTATTCTATTGATATATTTTACTGTTAATGCTAACTCAAGGCATTTAAGACTAGAATGTGCATACTGACGAATAAGAAATGAGATTCTGACTATTATGGTTATCTGCTATTGTGTAATAGACCACCCTAAAGCCAGTGGGATCTTCCCTGTAGCTTAGATGGTAAAGAATCTGCCTGCAATGCAGGAGACCCAGGTTTGATCCCTGGGTCAGAAAGATCCTCTGGAGAAGGGAATAGC
This sequence comes from Cephalophus harveyi, assembly GCA_006410635.1. Taxonomy (NCBI): domain Eukaryota; kingdom Metazoa; phylum Chordata; class Mammalia; order Artiodactyla; family Bovidae; genus Cephalophus; species Cephalophus harveyi. The sequence goes on from SJYT01039983.1 coordinate 96,747, forward strand.
AATCCACTCTAGTATTCTTGCCTGGAGAATCCCATGGACAGAGGAGCCTGGCAGGCCACAGCCCATGGGTTCGTAAAGAGTCGGACACCACTGAGCGACTAACACTACTGAAGCGAGTGGCTGAAAACAACTTTTCAATTGTTCATGATTCGGCAGCCTAGGATGAAATCAGCTAGATGGGTCTGCTGGTCTCACCTGGGATCTCTCTTGCCAGTGGCTTGAGCTGATGCCTAGAATGGGGTTTTTAAGACCAAGCCGGCTTTACTCACAATGCTTAGCATGGTCTCACATATTCCAGGACCTCTCTATACATTCTTTCTCCAGCAGATTGGTTGGCCTGTGTTCTAAGAAGGAGAATTCTAAGATGGCAAACACTTGTCAAGTTTCTGTTTGCTTCAAACTTGCTAATATCTCATTTACCAAAGCAAGTCATCGGACCAAACTCAGACTAAGGATGGGAAGGAACAACACAAGGGCAGAAGTTCTGAGAGATGTGGTTCATTGGGGTGCCACCAATGTAATAGTAATAAAATAAAAAAAATTTTTTAACTAATTGTGCTTAAAAGTTATACATATTCTATTTTTTTCCAAATAAGGCAGAATTATGATATTTGGAAAATAGAGCTGGTGTTCTAAAGATCAGAAGATGTCATCAGTATTTGGGAATGCTCTTGGAGCTTCCCTGATGGCTCAGTGGGTAAAGGATCCGAATAGTAAAGAATTTAAATGCAGGATATCTGGGTTCGATCCCTGGGTCAGGAAGATCCCTTGAAGGAGGAAATGGCAACCCACTCCAGTATACTTGCCTAGAAAATTCCATGGACATAGGAGCTTGGCAGACTGCAGTCCACAAAGTTGCAAAGAGTCACAACTGAACATGTGGCACACAATTAATGGCATGAAGAGCTATAAAATTACACCAGATTACACCAACCAAACCAGCTGATCAAGTCATACGTATTTATTGAGCACCTATTAAGTCATCACCACTCTGCAAGGTGGTGTAAGAGACACTTTTTCCTGCAGTCAGGGGACCTACAACGGAGCTGAATACAAATAATATTTAATGTTGGAAACAGTGTAGGACAGAATATAATCAGCTCCCAGGGCACTGGAGCCTTGAGCGTCCAGGTAGGAAAAGAGGCAAAATGTGAAGGATCATGCGAAAGGTTTTTATGGATCACCTCTCACTTTTTCATTGGCTCAAAATCAGTTAATGACCCCACCTAGATGCATGTAGGGTGGGAAATGTATTCCTGGGGCCAGCAGCCACTTTCCAGAACAATTTTATACTCTGGAAGGGGAGAACTAAGCCTTGGTAGGCAGCTAGTCATTTCTATCTCCTGCATAGATTATGTTAAGAGTTCCCATGACTTTTGGGTATTTCTTTTCCTCATCTCTTCATATTATTTACATACTATTGACTCTGTCCCTCTCTCATCTCCTCCCACCTCCTCAGGGTCACTCATGAAGTTATACTCATATTTTCTGATTGATTTATAGGCCTGGCTGTCTAATGAGCCACTCAGAATCATCTTTGGAATTTACTTCCATGAAGAGCTCACTGTATGAGATAAGGAAATAGTTTGTGAGTCCCATAAGCATCGTTTGGTACTCCATTATAAATCTAGATTTAAAAAATAGAGAAATGAGAAAGTTGAATCTACACTGACTTCTTAAAAAGTAATGTGTTATATGATATTGTTGTAGGAAAGGTGACCTCTTCCAGGGCCAAACTGGGCTCTTGTGTAACACTCGGAAATGAATTGTCTGAGGAGACACATGTGCTGACAAAGCAAGAGATTTTATTGAGAAAGAGCACCCGGGTGGAGAGCAGTAGGGTAAGGGAACCCAGGAGAACTGCTCTGCTGTGTGGCTCACAGTCTCAGGTTTTATGGTGATGGGATTAGTTTCCGGGTGGTCTTTGGCCAATCATTCTGACTCAGAGTCCTTCCTGGTTGTGCACGCCTTGTTCAGCCAAGATGGATGCCAGGGAGAAGGATTCTGGGAGGTGGTCGGATATGTGGTGTCTCCTTTTGACCTTTCCTGAACTCTTCAGGTTGGTGGTGGCTTATTAGTTCCATGTTCCTTACCAAGGACCTCCTGTCTTACAACAGCTCATGAAAATGGTTACTAAAGGGCCTGGCCAGGATGGACAGTTTCAGTGAGTGTGCTTCCCCTAACAATATCACTTAATATGTGGAATCTAAAAAATGATACAAAAAATTATTTACAAGACAAATAGACTCACAGACATAGATAACAAACTTATGGCTATCAAAGGGGATAGTGGGGAACAGGAGAGAGTTAATTAGGAGTTTGGGATTAACATATACACACTATTATATACCTAATAGGTTAGCAATAAGGACCTACTCTGTAGCACAGGGAATTATACTCAATGTCTTATAATAACTTATAATGAAAAAGAATCTGAACAAGAATATATATACATGTATAACCTAATCCCTTTGCTGTACACTTGAAACTAACACAACATTATAAATTAACTATACTTCAATTAAATAAAGAATTTATTCAATTAAATGAAGAGGACTTTCCAGCTTTGATGCATGAGACAGGGTGCTCAGGGCTGGTGTACTGAGATGACCCTGAGGGATGGGATGGGGAGGGAAGCGGGAGGGACTTCAGGATGGGGAACACATGTACACCCATGGCTGATTCATGTCAATGTATGGCAAAAACCACTACAATATTGTAAAGTAATTAGCCTCCAATTAAAATTAATTAATTAAAAAAAAGAGGACTTTCCTGGTGGCTCAGATGGTAAAGCGTTTGATCCCCGGGTTGGGAAGATCCCCTGAAGAAGGAAATGACAACCCATTCCAGTCGTCTTGCCTGGAAAATCCCATGGATGGAGGAGCCTGGTAGGCTACAGTCTATGGGATCGCAAAGAATCAGACAGGACTGAGCGACTTCACTTTTACTTTCTTTCAGTTAAATAAAGAAGTATTGAAATTAACACCCTCATTTGTTCTGTGAACTGCTCAGCACTAAGATGGTTATTAAAGAGCATTAAGTGATGAGAGATTTCAGTGATTATATGATTTACAAAATTACCTATTAACTCTATGTTCTAGTATTTAAGTAATATTAATTCAATCTGAATTTTGACAAGTTATTTACCAATCTTCTGCTTGATATAACTCACTTCTATAGAGATCTCAAAAGAGACAAAAAAAGTCTTTGGGCCAGTCTCTGTTCACAAAAGTTTTCATATTTTATTGTGAACCAACCCTCTATTGGATCTGTTGGACAAATTCTTACCAAAATGCATGTCTCTGATGTGAGGTGTTTTTGACATGGAAACAAACTGCAGTGTGGCGGAACATTGCCAGTTGGATACATTTTGTGGTCACAGAAATCATTCAACTGGGTTCAAATCCTTAAATTTAGGGTGGCACAAAAGGGAAAAATGAGAAAATGACTCAAGGGGATAATTTAGAGGCTGCTTTCTAACTTTCACTCAAAATCTCTGCCGGATAAATTACTTAACCTTCATGTCAAGAAAATGAAGGCTCCATTTCTTAAATTTCCACTATGCATGAGCCAGATGGTCTAATTACTCATTACCTTATTTTCACTCATCCACAAAATGAGAATAATGACTTCTGCCCACTTACCTTTCAGGGTGAGCTCTGGGCTGACAGGAAAAAATTTCATTGTTAAAAAAAATGTACTTATTACCTAGGTACAGACTTTCTTTTATCCTAGCCCCATTGCTTCTAGTAACATACAGCTGGTGAGGAAAAAGGAATTCTCCTTAGTAATATATAAATGTATAAAATTACCTGCTCTGCCCAACTGCATACTTCATACAAAGGCCAAACTGGAGTGTGTGAAACGAGAGCTGGAGAGGAAATTCACGCAGTTGGAATGTGAGTGCTTCATAGGGTCTTTGGCAGAGCTGACTACCAGGGAGCGCCCTGATGCACCGTACTAATGTTGAGTAATGTTGGTGATGGACAGGGAGGCCTGGCGTGCTGCGATTCATGGGGTCGCAAAGAGTCGGACATGACTGAGTGACTGAATTGAACTGAATGTCAAGGTTCCAGCTGAAGCTGGGATCTGCTTGCAGTGAAATGTTGGATACTGAGAATTCCGCTCGGTTTGGTGAACACTGGGGTTTCTGAGCTGAGATTATGAGCTAGACCCAGGCCACGTGCCAAGGGAGCATCATTGCTTTATAAGAAGCCATGAGATTAGGTGGAGAAGGAAATAGCAACCTACTCCAGTATTCTTGCCTGGAGAATCCCATGGATAGAGGAACCTGGCGGGCTACAGTCCATCGGGTCACAAGGAGTCAGACATGACTGAGTAACACGCACACATTAGATCAGAGGCCTGAGGCAGGAGGCTCACCTCGAAAGGCAGTGGGGGTGAGATGTGCTGTAATCCCAGGCAGGCACAGGCTGTGTTCTGGACACCGTTTCATAGTGATGAGAACTTGGTCAAACAAACCCTTAACTTTGAGCTCTTATCTATAAATACGAGTGGGTGGTATTCTATTTGTGTTTTCCAAAGCCCAGGGGCCTAGGGGCAATTCTCAGTTTTCAAAATGACCAGTAGAAACCCTGCCTTTATTTAGCAACATAGAATAATGGATCCTCACCCTTTCTCCACTTTGAGCTGGAATGATTAAAGCTCAGTGTGGTCATATTAATGACTTCATGCTAAGCCAAAGCCTATATTGGCAGTTATATAGATCTTCGATAACATGGGAAATATTTAGGAAATGCAGGTAGTGATATTCTTTCAAAGCAGAAGGTCATGAGAAAAGTATAATAAAAGGATATTCATATATACCCTTATATTCCTATATTTTATGATAGAATGATTGGATTGCAAAGGATGCTCTCCATCTTTGGGTTTACAGTCAGGCTGACCAGTTGCACAGCAAAATTTTCCTCATCATCTAGTTCCCTTTGGTTTTCAAGGGGAGGCCTCGGCAGGCGTATAGTTTTGCAAGCAGCAGTAATGCCTTCTGTTTTTCTATTTTGTTTATATTCTTTTCACTGCTGTTGCTGGTGACCCACAAACTGCTGTTGCCTTAGAAAGATGTCATTGTTTTTTCTATGAAGTGATGATAAAAGTGTGAAAGTGTAACTTTTAAAAAAATGTATATTTATTTATTTGGCTGCGTTCAGTCTTAGTTGCTGCAGGATCTTTTGTTGCGGCTCCAGGACTTACTTGCCCCACATATGTGGGATCTTAGTTCCTCAACCAGGGATAGAACACGAGTCCCATGCTTTGAAAGGTGGATTCTTAACCACTGGACTGCCAGGGAAGTCCCAACTTGTTTTTAAAATGAAACCAAGCCAATGGTAAGGTATAGTTTAACAATACAATTTTAAGAAGAATAGTAATATTAATAATAAGCAGGACCTGGGATTTATAATCCCAATTCATATTCCTAGGTTGACTTGGCAGGGCAGAAGGAAAGGGCTGCCATATTGGGGATGGGGGCGGGGAGGAAGGAGAAGAAGAAAATCCATGCTTTCACCTAAAGGAGCGTCAGTCATAAGTATAATGTTAGGCCCATCATGGAACTAACAGAACATGGTCCCGTTTGATTATGCCCTTGGTGAACGGTGCCTTTACCACACTTGCAGTCTTCTTTCTTGATACTAGGGAAATATTTTGCAACAATGGCACAGCAAGTTGCATTTCTAAGTTAAGATCTGAAGAACATAGTTATGCATGAATCACTTTTGAAGTATTAAGAGGTCAGCCAAACCCCAAATTCACTGTGTTAGTTCGGGTTTGTTTACCCACTTCTATGCATGTCTCTCACACCCACCCCTCTAGAGCTAAGTAAACCAATAATCTCCTCCTGCGCTCAGGATACTTCTGCAGGTTTCACATCTCACATGGGTTCCCCCCCAGAGTCCTTGAGGAGCAGGAATGGAGAATCAGAAGGTCTGGGTCCTGTTTATTATTCCTATTTTTCTTAAAATGTGAGCAAGTCATTTGATTTCTTCAAGCATCATCTTTTCCCATTAAAACACAAGAGCCCCATTTTGCCTTAAAAACACAAGTGTGCCTTCTATTTGCTGCCTTAGTGTTTAAAAGCACTTATTCATAAGTTTCTTCATTTAAACTGCAGAGTGGCCTTTCTCCTCTCCCCCAGTCAAAGTGTCATTATTCCGATCAAATCTCCCATATCTAGAACTATGGAGTGTTGGTGCTCCTGAGGTATTTGTTTTGGGTACATAGTCTTTTTTTTGATTAATTATTTGGCTGTGCGGGGTCTTAGGGCACTCGGGATCTTTGATCTTCACTGTGGCATGTGGGATCTTTATTTGAGCGAGCAGGATCTAGTGTTTGATTTATTAAAATGTGAATGTTCTTATTAGGGCAAAGCAGCATAGGTTCATGATTGGAAAAAAACTTTAAAATATAGACATAGCAAAAAGAATGTACACAAAGTCCCTTCTATCACATCTATTCACTCTTGAACATCTTCTTGTATAACTTTCAAAATCTCTTTGAATCCAGGTCCCCTGCAGCGGGTATGCAGACTGTAGCCACTGGACCACTAGGGAAGATCCTGGATACACAGTCTTTAGAGAGACAGTTTTACTAACAAATATGAACTTTATATGTGTAGCTTTTATTTGTTCACCTTTAAAGCTGTTCTCAGTCGCAAATACACCTATTATGCTCTGACATCACAAAGTTATTTTTAAACAGCAGTGACAGTGTGAAGTCAATGATATCACATACCATCTGACTAGGTAGGGAGTGTAACAAAACATATCAAAGAGAAATACTGCCATGTACAATACAGCAATTTGTGTGTCATGCTCATAATTGTTGCCTTTTAGAGCAAAATACGGGCTTCCCTCATAGCTGACTCATTTGAAAAGTCCCTGATGCTGGGAAAGATTGAGGGCAGGAGGAGAAGGGGACGACAGAGGATGAGATGGTTGGATGGCGTCACTGACTCAATGGACATGGGTTTGGGTGGACTCCGAGAGTTGCTGATGGACAGGGAGGCCTGGTGTGCTGCTGTTCATGGGGTTGCAAAGAGTCAGACACGACTGAGCGACTGAACTGAACTGAATGGGCTTCCCTTATAGCTCAGTTGGTAAAGAATCTGCCTGCAATGCAGGAGACCTGGGTTCAATTCCTGGGTGAGGAAGATTCCCTGGAGAAGGAAATGGCAACCTGCTCCAGTATTCTTGCCTGGAGAATCCCATGGACAGAGGAGCCTGGCAGACTAGAGTCCATGGGGTCACAAGAGTCGGACACGACCTAGTGACTAAACCGCCATCACCAGAGCAAAATACAAAGTTCTATGAGGAAGAAGGGTGATTTGCATCCACAGATGGTCGATTCTTCTGCTAGGGGTTCTGACCTCAGAATCTCTCAGTGAGCGGGCCTGGTGTCATGGGGAATTACTGGTTGGGCAGAGAACAGTGTCTTCAATGTAGACGTTGCTTTCATATTTGCATACTATAAAATAATTTTGGAATCTTAGCTGTTTGTTGAATATTTTCCTTCAGATAATTTTGTCTGGAAGGACTTTATAAAAAGAAAGTAAAATCTGTCTCACTTTCTCACAATGTTTTTTCATCCATTTAGATAGAACCACACCACCTCAATGGGACTATTCCAGGCAATGCTGGGCTTTCATTGATTTATTAAAATGTGAATGTTCTTATTAGGGCAAAGCAGCATAGGTTCATGACTGGAAAAAACTTTAAAATATAGACATAGCAAAAAGAATATACACAAAGTCCCTTCTATCACATCTATTCACTCTTGAACATCTTCTGTATAACTTTCACAATCTCTTTGAATATGCTTTCACATACACATGTATGCACATGCACACATTCATATATTCTTTTATATATAATGTATATTTCAGTTCTGCAAAAATTCTTTTTTAATAATGGCTGTGTTAAGATGCAATTCATATACCATAAATTGACTTTTAAAGTGGATGGTTCAGTGTTTTTTAGTATTAGAATTGACCTTTGAACAACATAGGGGTTAGGGGTGCTGACTGTTCCCCCCAGTCGAAAATCCAAGAATAACTTTAAGGTGGCTTCTTATATCCCCAGTTCTGCTTCAAGGAGCACATAGTTGGAGAAGAAAATGGCAACCGACTCCAGTATTCTTGCCTAGGAAATCTCATGGACAGAGGAGCCTGGTGGGGTATAGTCCCTGGGGTAGCAAAGAGTCAGACACAATTTAGCGACTAAACAAGTATTGTAGTAACCATTTATTGAAAAAAATCCATGGATAAGTGGACCCTTGCAGTTCAAATCCATGTTGTTCAAGGGTCAACTGTATATTCACAGAGTCGTACAACCATCAGTTCAGTTCAGTCACTCAGTCGTGTCCGACTCTTTGTGACCCCATGAATTGCAGCACGCCAGGCCTCCCTGTCCATCACCAACTCCCGGAGTTCACTCAAACTCATGTCCATCGAGTCGGTGATGCTATCCAGCCATCTCATCCTCTGTCATCCCCTTCTCCTCCTGCCTCCAATCCCTCCCAGCATCAGGGTCTTTTCCAATGAGTCAGCTCTTCGCATGACGTGGCCAAAGTATTGGAGTTTCAGCTTTAGCATCACCTCTATCTAATTTCAGAACATTTGCATCATTCCCCCTACCTCAAAAAAAATTCCCATATCCGTTAGCAGTTACTCCCTGTTACATATGTGACCTTTTGTGTCTGGCTTCCTTCACCTAGTGTAATGTTTTTCAGGGTTCATCCATGTTGTAACACATATCAGATCTTCATTCTTTTTTATGGCTGAATGATATTGCATTGGATGGTTATACCACGTTTTGTTTTTCTTTTCACTATTAGTAAGCATTGAATTATTTTCATTTTTTGGCTATTATGAATGTTGCTATGAACATCCATGAACACTTTTCTGTGTGAATATATTTTCAGTTCTTTTGAATACAGACTTAGGATTGTAATTGCTGGGTTATATGTTAACATTGTTTAAATGTTAAAGTCTTGCACTTCTTTTCTTAAATTTAGTCCTAAGACTTTTATTCTTTTTGAGTATTGTAAATGGAATGGCTCTTAATTTCATTTTTGGACGATTTTTTTCTAGTGTTTAGAAATATGGTTAATTTTTGTACATATGTATTATTTTATATCCTTTCTTTTCTGTTAAAATATTGTGAACATCTTTCTATGTCAGAAAGAATACTTATATAACGTCATTTTAATGACTTCATAGAGAAGGAAATGGCAACCCACTCGTGTTCTTGCCTGGAGAATCCCAGGGATGGGGGAGCCTGGTGGGCTGCTGTCTATGGGGTCGCACAGAGTCGGACACGACTGAAGTGACTTAGAAGCAGCAGCAGCAGCAGCAGCAAGCTTAAAACTGCTGTGGCCCAGGTGGCACTAGTGGTAAAGAACCTGCCTGCCAATGCAGGAGACATAAGAGATGCTGGTTCGATCCCTGGGTTGGGAAGATTCCCCTGGAGAAGGGCATTGCAATCCATTCCAGTATTCTTGCCTGGAGAATCCCATGGACAGAAGAGCCTGGTGGGCTATATTCCACAGGGTCACAGAGTCGAACACAACTGAAGTGACTTAGCATGCAAGCTTAAAACAATTATAAGTACCTCTGCTAAATCCTTGCCATTAAATCTTAGCAAACTTCCTTAACCGTTTCCTGTATATAAATCTATACAAGTGAAATTGTTAAGGAAGGCAGAATATATGCAAGATGAAGTCATTTGCTAAGTGCTGCAAAAATTGCCCTCTTGAAAGGTTATATGGTTTTCACTTCTACCAAGTGTGTTAGAATTAATTCCTTGAATTCTCTTCAACTTTCAGTTTTATCATTAAAAAAAAATTCTTTGCCAATTGATAGGTGAAACATGAATCTTATTGGTGCTATGTTTGCATTTCAATTATCAGAAAGGCCAAATTTTTTTATATGTTTATTAGCTTAACGAATTTATTTTCCTGTCAGTTGTTAGAACTATTAGCCCCTATTTTTCAGCTTTCTTGAATTATTTTGTAAATGCATTTTATATATTAAAGTCATTAATCACAAGTCATTTATGATATACATTTTTCCCTCCCTCATTTGTTTTCGATTTGTTCTGTTTGCTTGTTGGTGCACACATTTTTTATGTAGTCAATTTATCAGTCTGAAGTTTTGTGTTATCCCCACAAGTCCCTTTCTTCTTCTGTTTGTTTTTGAAGAACATAAGATTAAATAGATACGCTTCCTTCCTACTACAATGTATCCCAGTATTTAATAAATATGCTAGTTAGTTCTCTCTTCTTTCAACTGTTCCATTTTAATCATCTCAATTTTTGTTCCAGGAGCGCTGTCAAACCGTACCTCTTTTTTCCTTCTCCATCTTTGGAAGCTGTAGCTCTAGTCCTTCTTTCTCAAGGCACTTTTGTCGGTCCTGGCCTGCAGGACCCCTCCTCCAACTGTTAGAGGGCTTGTGCCATCTCCGTTTTGGTGAAGTGTCTTGCCCACAAGACCAAGTCTCAGCCCTGGGAGATGGGAGGTTATTGTCCTCTACTCAGAGGCCATGTGACAGCTAAGAGTAATATACTCAACATTGCTGTTTACCTGTAAAACACAGCAGATGGGGCCTCTGAAGGATTTCCCCCAAGGTAGGTTTGTTTGCTGTTGTTCAGTGGCTAAGCCGTGCCTGACTCTTTGCAACCCCCGTGGACTGCGGCACGGCAGGCTCCCCTGTCCTTCACCATGTCTCCGAGTTTGCTCAAATTCATGTCGATTGAGTCAGTGATGCTATCTAACCATCTCATCCTCTGCCACTCCCTTCTTTTGCCTTCAATCTTTCCCAGTATCAGGGTCTTTTCCAGTCAGTTGGCTCTTCACATCAGGTGGCGGAACAATTTCAGCTTCAACTTCAGCATCAGTCTTTCCAGTGAGGTGGCTTTACAGCCTGGCAAACTACAGCTTGCCCTAGTGGCTGTCTTTAAGTTGTATACCTTCGGCCACTCCCAGTTCCCCGGAGCGCCTTTGATCCCACCCTCAGGATGTGTCTGAGTGCCTTAGATCCTGTTGGCGCCCAGTGACTGAGAATTGACGGGACTTGTCCTTCGACAACTGAAACTCATCTGGGAACCCACAATGGCTCTGGTGGAGGTTCTGCAGGCGGTGGCAGCTACTGTCTCACCCCGTTCGCCGGAGCCTCCTAGTCCGAGGTCCACCTAGAGGCTCCGGAGAAGCGGACTACCCGATCTCTGCCCGGGCGGTGGGAAGGTGGGGCGGCCCGGGCTCCCTTCAGCCGCGGGGGTGGGAACCGGGACACGCCTCTGGCCCTCCCCGCCCGCGAAGTTTGCAGCGCGCTGGCGGAGCCGCAGTCTTGGGGCCGAGGCCCAGCGCTGTCAGTTCCTGGTCGGGCGGGCGCCCGCTGCGGCCGCCGCACGCTCCAGCCCCGAGGAGCCGCCCCCTCGCCGCCGGCACCCGGCGCGTGGGGCGCGGGCGCGCATCCGCCGCCACCACCCACGCCCGGGCGGCGCTCGCTCGTCGCGTGAGCATCGTTCGCGGGGCCGCGGGGTCCCCAGCCCCTCCGCGGGCCGCCCAGCCAGGAGGACCGCGCGCGGCGGGATGGCAGCGGCCGGGCGGGCTCGGGACTGGGCACCGGGGCCGGTGCTGCCGCTGCTGTCGCTGCTGCTGGTGCAGGCGGGGTGCGCGGCGGCTCGACACCCCCCGGCCCCGGCCCGGCTCAGCCTGCACCCGCCCTACTTCAACCTGGCCGAGGCGGCCAGGATTTGGGCCACCGCCACCTGCGGGGAGCGGGAGCCCGGGGGCGCGCGGCCCCGGCCCGAGCTCTACTGCAAGTTGGTGGGGGGCCCCACCGCCCCAGGCAGCGGCCACACCATCCAGGTAAGGTCCCGGGGAGACCGCGGGCGGCGGGCTCCCTCCCCGCGCGGGGCAGCCACCCTGAGGCGTGGGGGTCGGACCCTTTCCCTCGCACTCTCTTGGGGGACTCCTGCGGGGCTCCACGGCCCGCGGACGTGGGCGCGGTACCCCGGAGTGATCTTGGGGAGCACTGCCCCCGGGGAAAAGCCGCTCGAGGCCGGGATGGGTGAAGCACGCGAGGTGAAGGGCTGCGGTTCCGTTTGGGCGAGCCCAGGAGAAAGTCCGAAGCTGCACTCCTGGGATGGACTGCACGGTGGTCCTGTCCTGCTGCATCCGTCACCCAGGGAGCGCCCGGCCGGGCCTTGAGTCCCCGAGGGCGTCTCATCTCCCTGACCTTATGAAGGGAAGTTAATAGCAGTTAGATCCCCTGGTATATTTAAAGAGAGAAACCTTTGAGTTATATCAGTATTACCACTCCGGTGTCCCCAGAAAGACTCAGCTCACCTCACAACCTGAAGTATTGCCACCATCCAGAGTCACTGGGCCGAGTGGACCAGGTAGAGACAAGCGTGCTGAGTCCATCAGGCTCCTACTGGAAACACCTGTGTGGATGCCGGTGTCACTGGTGCCTCATCAGCGTCTGGAGGTGTGCCAGGTCCTTACACATGAGCGTCACACTACTCTGAGCACTGATCAGGTGAAAGGTTAACAAATGCGGCTACTTCATAGAGGACACTTGGGTTTGAACCCAGTCCTGACTCTAAATCCTCTTTACCAACCAAGCTGGTCACTGCCTCCCTCCCTGTCTCTTGAAGTATTGCTGAGTAAATGATTGCCGGAAGAGGGAGTAATTTCTGAGTTTGGGCTCCAAAAGGAAAAGATTATCATTCGGAGGCTAGGTCTGTTTTAGAAAGTCTTTTGACAAGTTGTTGAACATGCAGTATATTCTTATGAAATAGATGCTAATTTATTTATAAATGATATGTATGTATGACATTAATTTGTATGTACTATAAATATAAAAATAGAAATAAAGATGCTTTTAATTTTCTTTAGTAACAACTCCAAATAATTTTGCATTCTCTAAATGTTTTATTTGTGATTGTGTATAACTAGTTATAAATAAACAAATATTAATCATATATAATTTTTTTGATAAGTGTAGTTTAGCAGCATGATATAGCTATTCAAAGTTGGCTTTACATTCATAGTTGAATTTTGTGGTTGTCATCACTGAGAAAATACCTCAAAAATACGTAAATTCAAATGAAAACTACCTTGACTCTTGAGTTTCAGAGCCAGCTGCATAATTTGCAGGGTGTATTGCAAAATAAAATTGTGGAGCTGCTTATTCAAAAATTATGCATATTAGTTCAGTTCAGTCGCTCAGTCATGTCCAACTCTTTGTGACCCCATGGGCCGCAGCAAGCCAGGCCTCCCTGTCCATCATCAACTCCCGGAGTTCACCCAAACCCATGTCCATTGAGTCGGTGGTACCACCTAACCATTTCATCCTCTGTCATCCCCTTCTCCAGCCTTCAATCTTTCCCAGCATCAGGGTCTTTTCCAGTGAGTCAGCTCTTCCCATTAGGTGGCCAGAGTATTGGAGTTTCAGCTTCAACATCAGTCCTTCCAATGAACACTCAGGACTGATCTCCTTTAGGATGGACTGGATGGATCTCCTTGCAGTCCAAGGGACTCTCAAGAGTCTTCTCCAGGACCACAGTTCAGAAGCATCAATTCTTCAGCACTCAGCTTTCTTCATAGTCCAACTCTCACAACCGTACATGACTACTGGAAAAACCATAGCCTTGACTAGATGGACATTTGTTGGCAAAGTAATGTCTCTACTTTTTAATATGCTGTCTAGTTGGTCATAACTTTCCTTCCAAGGAGTAAGCGTCTTTTAATTTTATGGCTGCAGTCACCATCTGCAGTGATTTTGGAGCCCCCCAAAATAAAGTCAACCACCGTTTCCACTGTTTCCCCATCTATTTCCCATGAAGTGATGGGACCGGATGCCATGATCTTCGTTTTCTGAATGTTGAGCTTTAAGCCAACTTTTTCACTCTCCTCTTTCACTTTCATCAAGAGGCTCTGCAGTTCTTCTTCACTTTCTGCCAAGGATGGTGTCATCTGCATATCCTGTCTCTTATACACATCTAGATGTGTATAAGAGACAGTGTCATGCTCATAATTGTTGCCTTTTAGAGCAAAATACGGGCTTCCCTCATAGCTGACTCATTTGAAAAGTCCCTGATGCTGGGAAAGATTGAGGGCAGGAGGAGAAGGGGACGACAGAGGATGAGATGGTTGGATGGCGTCACTGACTCAATGGACATGGGTTTGGGTGGACTCCGAGAGTTGAGTGCTGCGATTCATGGGGTCGCAAAGAGTCGGACATGACTGAGTGACTGAATTGAACTGAATGTCAAGGTTCCAGCTGAAGCTGGGATCTGCTTGCAGTGAAATGTTGGATACTGAGAATTCCGCTCGGTTTGGTGAACACTGGGGTTTCTGAGCTGAGATTATGAGCTAGACCCAGGCCACGTGCCAAGGGAGCATCATTGCTTTATAAGAAGCCATGAGATTAGGTGGAGAAGGAAATAGCAACCTACTCCAGTATTCTTGCCTGGAGAATCCCATGGATAGAGGAACCTGGCGGGCTACAGTCCATCGGGTCACAAGGAGTCAGACATGACTGAGTAACACGCACACATTAGATCAGAGGCCTGAGGCAGGAGGCTCACCTCGAAAGGCAGTGGGGGTGAGATGTGCTGTAATCCCAGGCAGGCACAGGCTGTGTTCTGGACACCGTTTCATAGTGATGAGAACTTGGTCAAACAAACCCTTAACTTTGAGCTCTTATCTATAAATACGAGTGGGTGGTATTCTATTTGTGTTTTCCAAAGCCCAGGGGCCTAGGGGCAATTCTCAGTTTTCAAAATGACCAGTAGAAACCCTGCCTTTATTTAGCAACATAGAATAATGGATCCTCACCCTTTCTCCACTTTGAGCTGGAATGATTAAAGCTCAGTGTGGTCATATTAATGACTTCATGCTAAGCCAAAGCCTATATTGGCAGTTATATAGATCTTCGATAACATGGGAAATATTTAGGAAATGCAGGTAGTGATATTCTTTCAAAGCAGAAGGTCATGAGAAAAGTATAATAAAAGGATATTCATATATACCCTTATATTCCTATATTTTATGATAGAATGATTGGATTGCAAAGGATGCTCTCCATCTTTGGGTTTACAGTCAGGCTGACCAGTTGCACAGCAAAATTTTCCTCATCATCTAGTTCCCTTTGGTTTTCAAGGGGAGGCCTCGGCAGGCGTATAGTTTTGCAAGCAGCAGTAATGCCTTCTGTTTTTCTATTTTGTTTATATTCTTTTCACTGCTGTTGCTGGTGACCCACAAACTGCTGTTGCCTTAGAAAGATGTCATTGTTTTTTCTATGAAGTGATGATAAAAGTGTGAAAGTGTAACTTTTAAAAAAATGTATATTTATTTATTTGGCTGCGTTCAGTCTTAGTTGCTGCAGGATCTTTTGTTGCGGCTCCAGGACTTACTTGCCCCACATATGTGGGATCTTAGTTCCTCAACCAGGGATAGAACACGAGTCCCATGCTTTGAAAGGTGGATTCTTAACCACTGGACTGCCAGGGAAGTCCCAACTTGTTTTTAAAATGAAACCAAGCCAATGGTAAGGTATAGTTTAACAATACAATTTTAAGAAGAATAGTAATATTAATAATAAGCAGGACCTGGGATTTATAATCCCAGTTCATATTCCTAGGATGACTTGGCAGGGCAGAAGGAAAGGGCTGCCATATTGGGGATGGGGGCGGGGAGGAAGGAGAAGAAGAAAATCCATGCTTTCACCTAAAGGAGCGTCAGTCATAAGTATAATGTTAGGCCCATCATGGAACTAACAGAACATGGTCCCGTTTGATTATGCCCTTGGTGAACGGTGCCTTTACCACACTTGCAGTCTTCTTTCTTGATACTAGGGAAATATTTTGCAACAATGGCACAGCAAGTTGCATTTCTAAGTTAAGATCTGAAGAACATAGTTATGCATGAATCACTTTTGAAGTATTAAGAGGTCAGCCAAACCCCAAATTCACTGTGTTAGTTCGGGTTTGTTTACCCACTTCTATGCATGTCTCTCACACCCACCCCTCTAGAGCTAAGTAAACCAATAATCTCCTCCTGCGCTCAGGATACTTCTGCAGGTTTCACACCTCATATGGGTTCCCCCCCAGAGTCCTTGAGGAGCAGGAATGGAGAATCAGAAGGTCTGGGTCCTGTTTATTATTCCTATTTTTCTTAAAATGTGAGCAAGTCATTTGATTTCTTCAAGCATCATCTTTTCCCATTAAAACACAAGAGCCCCATTTTGCCTTAAAAACACAAGTGTGCCTTCTATTTGCTGCCTTAGTGTTTAAAAGCACTTATTCATAAGTTTCTTCATTTAAACTGCAGAGTGGCCTTTCTCCTCTCCCCCAGTCAAAGTGTCATTATTCCGATCAAATCTCCCATATCTAGAACTATGGAGTGTTGGTGCTCCTGAGGTATTTGTTTTGGGTACATAGTCTTTTTTTTGATTAATTATTTGGCTGTGCGGGGTCTTAGGGCACTCGGGATCTTTGATCTTCACTGTGGCATGTGGGATCTTTATTTGAGCGAGCAGGATCTAGTGTTTGATTTATTAAAATGTGAATGTTCTTATTAGGGCAAAGCAGCATAGGTTCATGATTGGAAAAAAACTTTAAAATATAGACATAGCAAAAAGAATGTACACAAAGTCCCTTCTATCACATCTATTCACTCTTGAACATCTTCTTGTATAACTTTCAAAATCTCTTTGAATCCAGGTCCCCTGCAGCGGGTATGCAGACTGTAGCCACTGGACCACTAGGGAAGATCCTGGATACACAGTCTTTAGAGAGACAGTTTTACTAACAAATATGAACTTTATATGTGTAGCTTTTATTTGTTCACCTTTAAAGCTGTTCTCAGTCGCAAATACACCTATTATGCTCTGACATCACAAAGTTATTTTTAAACAGCAGTGACAGTGTGAAGTCAATGATATCACATACCATCTGACTAGGTAGGGAGTGTAACAAAACATATCAAAGAGAAATACTGCCATGTACAATACAGCAATTTGTGTGTCATGCTCATAATTGTTGCCTTTTAGAGCAAA
Source organism: Cephalophus harveyi (assembly GCA_006410635.1). Classification (NCBI taxonomy): domain Eukaryota; kingdom Metazoa; phylum Chordata; class Mammalia; order Artiodactyla; family Bovidae; genus Cephalophus; species Cephalophus harveyi. The sequence continues at coordinate 113,825 of SJYT01039983.1, forward strand.
ATACGGGCTTCCCTCATAGCTGACTCATTTGAAAAGTCCCTGATGCTGGGAAAGATTGAGGGCAGGAGGAGAAGGGGACGACAGAGGATGAGATGGATGTTGTGTTTTAATGTTATAAACAATGGATTCAAAGTTCATTCTTCTCTTGCAAAATATTGAAATATGTTAGAAAATTCTGTTTCTGTGTTTTTAAAATGTACAAATGTAAGAGCTTTTAGAATAACACAGTTCCATCTTTTCAGCAACAAAAGATGACACATTTCCAAACACCTATTTTTCAAAATTCTTTCCAAGGCATGCATTTCTTTAGAACAGTATTTACTTTTTCCCGTATTTTAAAAACAACACACTTTGTTTGATGGAACAAAGTACCTCTGTTGTTTTGTAAATATTTATCAAGTAATTCAGCGGTAAAGAATCTGCCTATATTGCAGGAGACTTAGGAGATGCCAGTTTGATTCCTGGGTTGGGAAGATCCCTTGGAGGGGGGGCATGGCACTCACTCCAGTGTCCTTGCCTGGAGAATCCCATGGGCAGAGGAGTCTGGTGGGCTACAGGCTACGGGGTCGCAAAAAGTCAGACACAACTGAAGTGACTGAGCATGCACATATTACTGGCGGTCATTGGTCATCTCAGCGAAAGTCTGTCAATTTGGAACTTTTGTAGGGGAAAAAAACGAACTCAGCTTTAGATTTAAGAGGTCTTTTAAGTACTTTTCCATGAGAAAACCAGTGAACCTGTGTAGCCAAAAGAATTTCATGATCACTCTCCTTTTCAGTACAATGTTGTAACTCTTCTGCTGCTTAGAAGAATAGAATCCACCTGTCCACTTAATTGAGCGCACATAAGCTTCACGTGTCCTGAGCAGCTAATAGCCTGGTGGATCAGAGCTCTCCTCTTCCCTTGAACAGACTCTTGGAACTCTTGTGGCTACTTGACTTGTGGACTGAGTGAAGGCCTGTAGGCAGTATGTTGTTGTTCAGTCACCCAGTTGTGTCCACCTCTTTGTGACCTCATGGACTGCAGCATGCCAGGCCTCCCTGTCCCTCACCATCTCCCAGAATTTGCCCAAGTTCAGAGTTCATCAGTGATGCCATAATATACAGAGGCAAACTGTATATTAGGAAAATTGAACTTCTTCATTTTAAGTAAACCAGTTTGAGTATTCACTTCTTGCACCCCACTGGATTGCCTGGAACACCCAGCTTTGGAGAGAACTGTTCTAATTGTGGGAAGAGTAAACGTAAGGAGGGGGGAAGGTATCCAGGAAATTTTCAGCTGATTCTTTGTTCGCAGTTTTGCCTAGAAACGGGCCAACTCTCATCCTCCTCAGCTGGTATTTTTATTGAGTGTCGTACTTTGCCACTACTGTTTTGAGAAGTACAGAAAAGTCATGTTTTTTGTTCTGATTGAGTTTCCATAGGTGAAGGTGAAGTCGCTCAGTCGTGTCTGACTCTTTGTGACCCCATGGACTGAAACCTACTAGGCTTCTCCGTCCATGGGATTCTCCAGGCGAGAATACTGGAGTGGATTGCCATTTCCTTCTCCAGGGGATCTTCCCGACCCAGGGATCGAACCCGGGTCTCCCGCCTTGGAGGCAGACGCTTTAACCTCATAATAGATGCTTAAACCCGAGTCTACAGGAGTAGATAGAGTAGGAAGTGGCTTCCTGAGGTCACTCAGCTGACTGCATTTCCAGGCCAAGGTGTAGCCTGCAGGAGGAGAATGCTGTCTGGGATTAGGCTTATGCTTCTCTACNCCTCATAATAGATGCTTAAACCTGAGTCTACAGGAGTAGATAGAGTAGGAAGTGGCTTCCTGAGGTCACTCAGCTGACTGCATTTCCAGGCCAAGGTGTAGCCTGCAGGAGGAGAATGCTGTCTGGGATTAGGCTTATGCTTCTCTACAAATAAGGGGTGAGTAAAAGTGCTTTCTGCTTTTACGGTTGAGGGCTTGAGCAGGTGCACTGATGACTATTGTGAGAGGATCTTACATAATTAGGAGAGAAACACGTTGGAGACGAGAAGGAGAAGGCGAATTCCAGAAGTTGGACTCTTAGACACTTGTTCTAGCTCAGTGTTAGTAGCAGCTGGTGTAGACCTTCCTTTCAGAAAAGTGAGGTGTGGTGGGAGACAGGTGGGGGAAGGGGAGAGAGATTCAGACTAATCATTTGGCTGTACCTGAGTGATGGTCATCTTTTAAAAAAAAATATTTATATCTTTATTTGACTGCGTTGGGTATTAGCTATGGCATGCAGGATCTTTAGTTGTGGCATGTGGAATCGAGTTCTCTGACCGGGGATCGAACCCAGACCTCCTGCATTGGGAGTGTGGAGTCTTAGTTATTAGACCACCAGAGAAGTTCCAGTTTTAGTCATCTTAAATCTGCTGATATACAACTCAAGCTGGGAAACAGAGCAACATTAGTAAAAATAGTTCTATTTTTTTGAAGTCTCTAAAAATAAAATTTGGGGGCCAGCTAGAGTTTAGAATTTCAGGTCAAAAGGATTTTGCAAAAAAGTAAAAAATGGATAAAAGTCACATCTTAGGAAAAAAACAACAACAACCCGGGTTTATGGGGCTGATTCGATAATAATAGTAATGTGGATACTTGAACAGTAGCATGTGTCAACAGGCAGGGCATTTAAAAAGTCTGTAGTTTGTTTGTTGTATAAAAAATGTTTGCAATGGTTTTTCTGTACTTAAGGTTCATTAAACAAGATTTTATATACTTGTAACTGCTCCGACATTAAGTTTTAGTGTTTGAGTGCTCTGTGATTCAGGGATCCTGTCTTGTCCTGTTGCGCACTGTCTCTCCAGTGCTTAGGACGAAGCCTAGAACAGAACAGATGCTCTGAAACTATTGAATGAAAGGACGGCAAAGTGAAGATACAGTTGATGTTAATATAAATGTTACTACTAGGGTTCCTGGCCTCCTTAATTAATAAAAATTGATCAGAGGCCAGACAGCAAATTCAGGCAAGGCTTTATTGGGGTCCCTGCTGCAGCAGCTGGGGAGTGAGAACCAGCAGGTTCCTTTGCTCACTCCTTGGGAGAGGTGGGGGGATGAGCTTGTTCCTTATATGTGTGGAGGGCAGGAGACACACTGGGCTGGACCCCTAGGTCAGGAAGATCCCCTGGAGGAGGAAATGGCAACCCTCTCCAGAATTCTTGCCTGGAAAAACTCCCACGGACAGAGGAGCCTGGCGGGCTACAGCCCATGGCATCACAGAGTCAGACAGAACTGAGCGGCTGAACATGCAAGGGTGTGTCCAGAGTTCGAGTCAGGTCAGGGGGTGGTTTAGGTGGTCTGACTGTCTCTCCAGTGCTTAGGACGAAGCCTAGAACAGAACAGATGCTCTGAAACTATTGAATGAAAGGACGGCAAAGTGAAGATACAGTTGATGTTAATATAAATGTTACTACTAGGGTTCCTGGCCTCCTTAATTAATAAAAATTGATCAGAGGCCAGACAGCAAATTCAGGCAAGGCTTTATTGGGGTCCCTGCTGCAGCAGCTGGGGAGTGAGAACCAGCAGGTTCCTTTGCTCACTCCTTGGGAGAGGTGGGGGGATGAGCTTGTTCCTTATATGTGTGGAGGGCAGGAGACACACTGGGCTGGACCCCTAGGTCAGGAAGATCCCCTGGAGGAGGAAATGGCAACCCTCTCCAGAATTCTTGCCTGGAAAAACTCCCACGGACAGAGGAGCCTGGCGGGCTACAGCCCATGGCATCACAGAGTCAGACAGAACTGAGCGGCTGAACATGCAAGGGTGTGTCCAGAGTTCGAGTCAGGTCAGGGGGTGGTTTAGGTGGTCTGCCTACCACTTGGGGCGTGGTGTGTGCCTCTGGGGCAGGAGTGGGGGGAATGCACTGTACCTTGCTTTTGCTCCAAGCTCTTCAACAGTGACAGTTGGGTTTTTTGGTCTTGTTGTATCTTTTATCCAGGATTTGCCCTAACTGAGCATGCATGAAGTTATTTTTAGTCCCATATAGTTTCTTTGTATTTTGTCACTCAAGGAGAAGTGTGTCCAGGTGCAAGCATTGCAGATTTGCAGCAAATAGTCCGCACGTGCATGTCCCAGCCTGACCCTAAAGAGCAGATAAGAAAATATACAAATTAATTCTATTCTGATGAAAAGTAACTACAATCAAAATATGTCACAGTTTGTGCTTTAATTTCAAAAAAAATATTTATTTGGCCGCACCAGGTCTTAGTTGCAGCATATGGGATCTAGTTCCTTGACCAGGGATTGAACCTGGGCTCCCTACATTGGGAATGCGTAGTTCTAACTGCCGGACCATCAGGGAAGTCCCTGTGGTTTAATTTTAAATGTTTACTTACCAAGGAATGTAAAGACATTATTACTGGCAGCCCTCGGTATCTCTGGGTTTCTAATCCACAGATTAAACCAACTGTGGGTTGGAAATACTCGGGAGAAAAAAAATTTAGAAAGTTCTCCAAAGCAAAACTTTAATTTGCCCTATGCTGGCAACTATTTGCATAGTATTTACATTGTATTAATATTAGGTGTTATTAATTCCAGATAATATTATCTGGAAGTGATTTAAAGTACTTGGGAGAATGTGCATACATTATATGCAAATATATACCGTTTTATATCAGGGATTTGAACATCTGCAGATTTAGGTATCTGTGGGGTTCCTGGAACCAGTCCTTCATGGATACCAAGGGAGGACTGAGTTTACTGACCTCTGATAGAGATGATGATAAAATGGAAGTGGAAGGCTGTGTTGAAAATATAATCTTGTATCTGGTTTAGCTTGACATGAGCACTATGCTCACAATGAATGAAGTGCATGTATTTACCAAATATATGATCTTTTAAAAATTTTTATTTATTTTTATTTGAAGGATAATTGCTTCACAGTATTGTGTTGGTTTCTACCAAACATCAACATGAATCAGCCATAGGTTTACATAGGTCTAGGTTGTTACAGGGAGAAGGCAATGGCACCCCACTCCAGTACTCTTGCCTGGAAAATCCCTTGGACGGAGGAGCCTGGAAGGCTGCAGTCCAAGGGGTCGCTGAGGATCGGACACGACTGAGTGACTTCACTTTCACTTTTCACTTTGATGCATTGGAGAAGGAAATGGCAACCCACTCCAGTGTTCTTGCCTGGAGAATCCCAGGGACGGGGGAGCCTGGTGGGCTGCCGTCTATGGGGTTGCACAGAGTCGGACACGACTGAAGTGACTTAGCAGCAGCAGGTTGTTACAGAGACCCAGTTTGAGTTCCCTAAATCATACAGCAAATTTCCTTTGACTATATATTTTACATATGATAATGTATGTTTCCATGTTACTTTCTCCATGTTACATCCCATGATCTTTTTTTAAAAAAAATTTCTGGCCACACTGCACAGTTTTTGAGATCTTAGTTCCCCCTCCAGGGATTGAACCCATGCCCCCTGCAGCGGAAACAGAATGACCACTGGCATGGGTGCATCCTAAGTCACTTCAGTCGTGTCTTTGGGACTCCTTGGACTGCAATCCACCAGGCTCCTCTGTGCATGATTCTCCAGGCAAGAATACTGGAGTGGGTTGCCATTTCCTCCTCCAGATCTTCCCAACCCAGTGTTTGATCCCGAGTCTCTTAGGTCTCCTGCATTGGCAGGCAGCTTCTTTCCACTAGCACCACCTGGGAAGCAAGCCCATTAACACTGGACCACCAGGGAATTCCCAGCAAACATATGGTCCTGATTTCACTTAGATTTAAGCTGAATGGTAATGATAGAGAAGTATACACACCTGAGTTATGGCTAAGTATTAGCGTGTTGCTATTGTGTGAGCAACACAATCCCAATTTGTGTGTGTATAACTTGGACTTATAGTCATAAATAGGAAAACCACTAAGGCTTTGTTTATAGACCTATTGTGTGAGAGAGCCTTTTGTTAAGTTCAACAAGGGCCCTTTCCTTTGTGAAACTGATGTGAAAATTTGGGGACATCTAAGACATTTACTGAGTCCATTGATATGTTTGTAACAGTTACTAATAGAGTTATTTCAAAACTTCAGACCAATGATTATGGTCAGCACTTGAATGACAAATGATCTTTTTTAAAAAAGGATTTTGTAATACCTGTTGTGTGTTTGTGGACAGTAGCCAAAGTTTAGCAGTGAAAGTTTACATACAAGTCATTTGAAGGAAACCTAAGTGTTTTCCTTTGGAGAGCCAAATTCACTCAAGGCAATGGCGACCCACTCCAGTATTCTTGCCTGGAAAATCCCATGGGTGGAGGAGCCTGATAGGCTGCAATCCATGGGGTCGCTAAGAGTCAGACATGACTGAGCGACTTCACTTTCACTCTTCACTTTCACGCATTGGAGAAGGGCATGGCAACCCACTCCAGTGTTCTTGCCTGGAGAATCCCAGGGGCGGAGGAGCCTGCTGGGCTGCCGTCTATGGGGTCGCACAGAGTCGGACACAACTGAAGCGACTTAGCAGCAGAAGCAGCAGCAAAGAAGTGTGCAAATGTGTCTTCTCAGCAATGTAAATTTGTTACTCAAAACATCACGGATTAACTGGGGGCTCGTGGACCTTAAGGGTGAAGTTAGAACTAGAATTGTCTAGTCCTTAGTCCTTGAATTGCAAGATTTCACTTCATGCTCTTCTGTGGCGTTCATTTAATCTGAGAAAATCATAGGGAAAGGAGAGGACCAAAGGTGATTAATTTCAGCCCCTTATAAGAACACTGTACCTAAACCATTACATAAAGATAGCTGTGTGTTTGACATCTTTAGTGTACACATGAATGTGAAAGCTACCCATCTTGTTTGCATCTTTTCTTAAAAGTAGATTGGAGCATGTAAGTCATTTTTAACAGCTTTAGTGAGGCATAATTTAAATACTATAACATACATCCATTTAAAATGTGAATCCAATAATTTTCAGTAAGTTTTTAGAGTGGTGAAACTGTCACTGGAGTCTAGTTTTAGAACATATATATTTAAAAAAAGCCTATTCTGCCACTTTCTGCTTTTAATTGGTAAGTCTAATCCATTCACGTTCAAAGGACATTTCTGAATGAAGACATTTCTGCCATTTTGCTATTTGTTTTCTATATGTCATATATTTTTTAGTTCCTCAGTTTCTCCATTACTGCTTTCTTTTGTGTTTAATTTTTCTAATGTATCATTTTGATTTCCTCTTCATCTCTTGTTCTGTTAAGTTTGTGTTTGATCACACCACATGACATGTGGGATCTTAGTTCCCCAACCAGGGATCAAACCCATACCACTGCAGTGGAAGCTGGAGTCTTAACTGCTGGACTGCCAAGGAAGTCCCCTGTAAGTTTTAAAAAGTTATTTTCTTAGTGCTTACTCTGAGGATTACAGTTAACATCCTAAATCTATAACAGTCCAGTTTGAAATGATACCAACCTTGTTTTCAACAGCATCTAAAACTCTGCTCCTATACAGGTCTGTCCTCCACTTTTATCGTGTTATTGTCACAAATTACATCTTTACACATTGTTGCCCCTCAAGATAAAAATATAGTCATTGTTCTATTCATTTGTCTTTTAAATCACATAGGAAAAAAAGAGTTACAAACCAAAATTGCAGTAATGCTGGCTTTTGTATTTACCTATGTAAATGGCTACCTGTACTTGTATTCTGTATTTCTTTGTATGGCTTTGTGATACTGTCTAATGTCCTTTATTTCAACTCAAAGAACTCCTTTTAACATTTCTTGTAGGGCAGGTCTATCTACTAGCAGCAAACGCCTTCAGCTTTTATTTGGGGATGTCTTAATTCCTCCTTCATTTTTGAAGACTAATTTTATAGAATTCTTGACTGGCAATTTTATTTTCTTTCAGCACTGTATAATCTCACTGTGATCTGGCTTCCATGGTTTCCAATGAAAAATAAGTTGTTCATCTTACTGAGGATCTGTTTTGTGGGATGAATTGCTTCTCTTCCTGTTTTCAAAATTTTCTGTCTTTGACAGTTTGATTATAATGTGTCTTGGTGTGGATCTTTCTGTAGATGATTGGCCTTTTTATGGCCCATTTTTCTTTCTGTTTTTTTAGATATTTATTTATTTATTTGGCTGCATTAGGTCTTAGTTGAAGCACAAGGGCCTAATTGCCCTGAAGCATGTGGAGTCCTCCTGGACCAGGGATTGAACCTGCATCACCTACATTGCAAGGGTGGTTTCCCCACCCCTCCTGGGCCATCGGGGAAGTCTCATAGCCCAATTTTCTTAAAAGACCAGGAAAGCTCCTGTGAGGGAAAATAAAGTGTCACTTCACTGTACATATTAGCAAACTACTCTCACTTAGAGATGAAGAACTCTGACTCTGCAATCTTGTAGACCTGAGTTTGAATTCTTACTCTTGCAGCTCTCCGACCTTGGAAAATTGCAAAATCTCAGTTTTCTTATCTATAAGACTAAGAATAGTGTATCTTGCAGGTTTGCTGGAGGATAAAAGTGCTTATTATGTTTCCTGGCACATAGTCAGTGCTCAGTAAATATGTTTTTCCATAGAGTGAAAAAATTCTTAGATAAGACTTCTGAAGTGGTAAGCTACAAAAATGATTTGTCACAATAGTCATTTAAAATTTTTGAGTGAAAAGTTCTTTTAATAGTGGAATGTACGGTGCATTATACACTGAACACATTTGACATGCTGAATAATCCACAGGCATAAAGACTTTTATAGCCTTCTACAGAATAACCATGTTAAATTGTTTTGGTAATGAATTGATGCTTTTGAACTGTGGTGTTGGAGAAGACTCTTGAGAGTCCCTTGGACTGCAAGGAGATCAAACTAGTCAGTCCTAAAGGAGATCAATCCTGAATATTCATTGGAAGGGCTAGTACTGAAGCTGAAACTCCAATACTTTGGCCACCTGATGCAAAGAACTGACCCATTTGAAAAGACCCTGATGCTGGGAAAGATTGAGGGTAAGAGGAAAAGGGGACAACAGAGGATGAGATGGTTGGATGGCATCAGCGACTCAACGGACATGAGTTTGTGGAGGCTCTGGGAGCTGGTGGTGAACAGGGAAGCCTGGCGTGCTGCAGTCCATGGGGTCACAGAGTCGGACACGACTGAGTGACTGAACTGAAATGAACGGAACTGAATGTGTTAATAACTGTTTAGCTATTATTTATTTGTGTAGGGTTTTTGTTTTTAGTTTTTTAATAAGTTTATTTGTGTATTTATTTTTGACTGCACTGGGTCTTCGTTGCTGCAGGGACTTTAGTTGTGGCGAGCAGGGTCTACTTTCTAGTCCCAGTGCTTAGGCTCCTCACTGCTGTGGCTTCTCTTGTTGCAGGGCACAGGCTCTAGGGCATGCGGGCTTCAGTAGCTGTGGCACATGGCTGGCTCTAGCTGTGGCACATGGCTGGCTCTTGGGCTCTAGAGCACAGATTCAGTAGCTGTGGCACAGAGGCTTAGTTGCTCTGTGGCACGTGGGCTCTTCCCAGATCAGGGGTCGAACCTGTGTCTCCTGCATTGGCAAGTGGATTCTTTACCACTGAACCACCAGGGAAGCCCAGGACTTTATTTTTTATGTGCTTTCTGGTACCATGAGATGTTCTAGGGTCACTGTTAATTTTCTTTGCCCCAGTGTTGAAACTAACTAGAGAGCTAACCAGAGAGCTTTGTTTTTCTTTAAATTAGTAAGATATATAGAAACCAAGATCTGTGTGCTCGTTGTTACCAGTGTGTCACTGCTTCTAGACCCTTTCAGTGGACAGAGCCAGGAGTTACATATATATCTGTTAATTCCTGTATAGACACACATCATATATACACAAATATTTTTTCATCAGCTGAAGTAACATTTTGGGGGAGGTATTAATTTTTTAAGGTGAATTTTGGTAGCACTAGGGCTTCCCCGGTGGCTCAGGTGGTAAAGAATCTGCGTGCAATGCAGGAGGCCCAGGTTCAGTGCCTGGGAAGATCCCCTGGAGAAGGAAATCGCAACCCACTTCAGTATTCTTGCCTGGAGAATTCCATGGACAGAGAAGCCTGGTGGGCTGCCGTCCGTGGTGTCGCAAAGAGTTGGACACGACTGAGTGACTTAACACTTGGTAGCACTAATACAGTCTTCTAGACCATAAATTTATTTCCTGTTGTGATTTGAGCTTTCATGAAACCTATGTTAACTTTTGCTTAACATTAATTTGACTAGTGAGGAAAAAATTTATTAAATGGTACCTCTGACCTATTGACTAAGTGGTTTTAGTCAGTGGAACTGCCTGGTTTCTGCTGTGTGCGTAAGCTCCTGGCCAAGGGGGCTGAAAATCCAGCCTGGGCAAGGCTGTATCTGTTGAGAGTCAGAGAGCCTCTTTCTGCTTCTCAAAAAAGAGTTGCTTGCATGAGCTAGCAGATCCTCGATTAGATCCCTCCTGCCAACAGGGTGTAACGTGCCCTGGGGAAAGCTAACTCATTGAGTCCCATGTGTCCTGCCAGTTTCTCAAATATCATAAGCGTATCGTATTCTCTCAGTGGTTTTCCCATCCTGTGCTTAGTTCCTCAGTTGTGTCCGACCCTTTGTGACCCCATGGACTATATAGCCTGCCAGGCTCCTCTGTCCATGAGGATTCTCCAGGCCAGAATACTGGAGTGGGTAGCCTATCCCTTCTCCAGGGGAACTTCCCGACCCAGGAATCGAACCGGGGTCTCCTGCATTGCAGGCAGATTCTTCACCAGCTGAGGGAATCTCTCCCTCCCATTCCTAGATGCTTAGAAAATACATGTGGAAGTAAGAAATGAATATTAGCTTGAGAGCAGTATGGATTTTAATTAGATTTTTAATGCATATCTTAACCGTGGGGTATGGAAGTAATTCTCCATTACTTTCATGTTGCACTGTGTACTGTGTACAGGAGTAATACCAAATAAGGTGGGGCGGGCAGAATGGTGAACAAGGAGAACAGTCTAGCCTCCCTCCTGTGCCTCCCTCCCTATCCCGCATCCCATTCCTCCAGGTCATTGCGGAGCACCAGACTGGGCTCCCCATGCTACACGACAGCTTCTCACCAGCCATCCATCTTTCTTCTCTCTTTCGTGCAGAGTATTAATTTAACACTTACCGACACCTGGCACTGTTCTAAAGCACCTTTCACAAACTGACTTCTTAATCCTCACAACAATTTATGAAGGAGGGACTCTTGGCACGCTTATTGTCTCAATGAGGACACTGAAGCGCACAGGAGTTAAGTGATTTGTTCAAGATCACGCAGCGAGTAGGTAGTAAAGCCAGGTACTCTGGCTGCAGAGTTCATGCTCTTCATTTCTTTTTTAAAAAATTAAAAAAAAAAAATTACAATGTTGTGTTGGCTTCTGCTTGTACTACAGTGCAGATCAGCCTTGATGCATTGCCTCCCTTCCGCATCTCCCTCCCCAGCCCACATCCCATTCCTCCAGGCCATCGCCACGGAGCACCAGACTGGGCTCCGCATGCTACTCAACAGCTTCTCGCCAGCCATCCATCTTAGCGCCTGACAGTGTATCTGTGTTCTTGCCGCTTTCTCCGTTGGTCCCATCCTTTCCCGCCCCCACTGTGTCCATGGGTCCGTCCTCTACATCTGCATCTGCATTCCTTCCCTGCAAATAGGTTCTTCAATACCGTTTTTTCTAGTTTCCATCTACATATGTTAATATACTCTGTTGGCTTGTCTCTTTCTGACTTACTTCACTCTGTATAACAAACTCTTGGTTCCTCCACTTCACAGAGTTCATGTTCTTACCTGCCATGCTGTGCTCACTGCTGAGCCAACTGCTCTTCCCTCAGAGTTCCAGCCAAGCTACCTCTACATCTGCATCTGCATTCCTTCTCTGCAAATAGGTTCTTCAATACCGTTTTTTTCTAGTTTCCATCTACATATGTTAATATACTCTGTTGGCTTGTCTCTTTCTGACTTACTTCACTCTGGATAACAAGCTCTCGGTTCCTCCACCTCACAGAGTTCATGTTCTTACCTGCCATGCTGTGCTCACTGCTGAGCCAACTGCTCTTCCCTCAGAGTTCCAGCCAAGCTCTGTGCCACCTCGCTAAAACTCCATTCATCACCTTGAAGCCATTGATTGTCATGTCTGTATCCTTATGAAATCATGAGCTTCCTGAGGGTGGGGCCACATTTTCCTGCTATTTGTTTTCCCTGCGGCAGCTTATCATGGACACTTCGTAGATACTTTTTGGAGAAGCGTTCAAAGGGCAGCCCAGTCATAGAATTTTCCTGCTGGAGCAACACCTTGATGGAAGTGCTGTTTGACAACAACAACAAAAAAATACCTGACTTTCAACAACCTGCCTTTGGAGGACAAGTATGGCCTTGGTGTGTTGAATTTCAAAGTAGGAATGCCTAATGCAGTGGCTGAGACTGATGGCTAGGGCTGGGCCACTGGCAGCTGCAGAGGGCAAAGGAAGATCCTTCTTCTGCAGGCATGAGAGGGAACGGGCTTTGCCGATGCCTTGATTTGAGACTTGCAGCCTCTGGAGCCCTGAGACGACAACTTTCTGTTGTTCTAAGCCAGTGTGTGGTGCTCTCTTATGACAGCTTGTGTTAGTCCTTTTGGGCTGCTGTAACAAAACAAAACAAAAAAAATAGATTGGATAGCTTCTGAAAACCGCAAATTTATTCCTCACAGTTCTGGAGGCTGAGATCCAAGGTCAAGTGTGGGCAGATTCAGTGTTTCGTGAGGACCCACGGTTGCTCCTGGCTGTTTTATCGCTGTCCTCACAAGGTGGGAGGGATGAAGGATTTCTTCGGGGCCTCTTCTTTAAGGGCACTAATCTCACTTGTGTACTTGAAGCCTTCATCCTGATAATATCTTCTAGTGGGTTATGTTTTAACATATGAATTGGCGGGGCGGGGCACAAATACTCAATCCCAGGCAGTAACTTCAGCTTTCAACCAGATAACCAGCCTCTTGGTTGGTCAGCAGTGTTTGTTGACTAGTGTGTGAGTTATCTGTGTGTGGAAGGGTGGAGGATGCAGGCATTGGATAGGGCTCTCAGGTGGTTCTAGGGTCTCTGCTTTTGAGACTTTGCAATCTGATAAATTAGTCCCTAAACAGAATAAGGAGAGCTCTCGGTTGAACAAATATTTAGGGATCACCCACATGGAGAGTAATCCTTAAATATGAAGAACATTTCAGTGGGACATAAAGTAAAGATTGCTTAACACAGGTGGGGTGGTGGAAGTTTGGGGGCCCTGGATACCTTATTACATGGAATCAGTGTTCTGGAGGAGTCCTTCACTGGTCAGGGTTCTGGAGGCAGCGTCAGGAAAAGGATGAGGTGGGGCTGTGAAATGAGAGGCCCAGTTCACTGTGTTCGGGGATTGGCTCTGCAGAGACTAAATATGACTGAAGGTTTGTGTGCACGAAAGACGTTGGTGGCAATGATTTTACACAAGGAATTTAGGTGGCTGATAAAATTTTAAAAGAGTGAACAAAAGAGTTGAGGGCATTGGGACAGTGAGAAAATAAAGCAGTAAATAAAGAGTGTAATTATTTCATAAGGACATTAATAACTGAAGTGGAATCGAGAGGGAAATGCTTGGTTGGTGGACTGAATCAGGTCAATGTCAGACTCTGTCCTGAAGACACTAACTGGCCTTTAGCAGCTCAGTAGTTGGTGGCTGGATGAACAAATTATCAGAGCAGACCTGCTTTCATAAATCTAGGCTTTGGGATGAAGCTCTAAAGAGGAAGTGCTTTGGGTTTGGGGCGTTATGTGGACAAGCTTAAGTGTGGCCTGGCCTACCTCAGAAACCTGGGTTTGTTTGTAAGCAGGCCACTTACCTGTAACCACAGGTACCAAGTGACCCTTTATTGCCAGTGAAATGCCAGCACTGTATATAGGGAACAACAGAATAGAGGGAGAAGTAGAAGGAAGAGGATTTTATGGAAACTGGGTTTTACTTGTGCTCTGTTGGTGGGAATGTAAATTGATGCAGCCGTTGTGGGAAATAGTATGGAGGTCTCTCAAAAAATTAAACGTAGAGCTACCACGCATGCTTGCATGCTGCCGCTTCAGTCGTGTCCGACTCTTTGCGACCCTATGGACTGTAGCCCGCTAGGCTCCCCGGTCTGTGGGGTTCTCCAGGCAAGAATACTGGAGTGGGCTGCCATGCCCTCCTCCAGGGGTTCTTCCCAAAAGGGTCAAACGTCTGTCTCTTCTGCCTCCTGCATTGGCAGGCAGCTTCTTCACAATGAGCCACAGGGGAAGCCCTAGAACTACCATATGACTCAGCAATTCCACTCCTGGGTGTATATCTAAAAACCCAAAAGCACTCGCTTGGAAAGATGTCTGCACCCCAATGTTTATAACAACATTATTGACAATTGCCAAGATATGGAAGCGACCGAATCACTGGGGAGAAACACCCCAGTGCTTCTAGTGGTGGTGTGATCACTATGGACGGCACCTCATTGAATCCTCGTGATCACTGCCTAAGGTTGGTAGTGTTAGCCCATTTAAACAAAGAGAAAATGAAACCCCAGGGAGACTGAACAGTTTGATTAACATTTTGAAGCTGTGGCTGGTGGAGGCAGAATTTGGACCTCCATCGTTCTACGGCAAAATGCACCTATTTCAAACAAATTGAAAGAGAAGAATAATCTCTGGAATTTGTCCTGAGTGGACATAGTTTTTCAGTAATTGGTGTACATTCTGCAGATATTTGCCTTAAAAAAATACATACCTGGAACCAACCTAGAACCCTTTGTTTTTTTTTTTCCCTCTCTCGAGTCCCTTCCTCCAGGAACCCAGCACACTGGCAGGCAAAGCTCCCCCTCCGTGGGGTGAAATCTGTGGCGGGGCGGGGTGGGGGGCCACGCAGCAGAGCTGGGTGCTCTCCTGTGCTCTGTGATTGCCCTTCACCCCACTCTGTGAAGATGTTTAGGTGCTCAGGAAATTGACAAGACACTTGTCTTTACTTGTAGGTAACCTGCCCATGTGCTTTCTGCCTCTCAGAAAGGAGAATGTTCTGAACAAGGTTTGGTGAAGGAGCAACCCCAGGTTTGGAAGGCGTGCACTCCAGAATGTTCTCCGCATCAGGGCTCCAGCTGGCTGGGGTCTGGTCACTTGAGACCATGCCTTGAAGGCATGTAACTTCAGGAGCCTCGAAGGGGCGTTCATGGCAGCGGGAACGTGGTGATCGTGTACCGGGGCCATTGATGGATGCCTGTGCTTAGATCTTGCTTTGCTTTTTGTGCCACCTGCAGGTGGGCAGCTGAGATTGTCAGACGGGGTGTTCTCCTCAGCTGGGGCTCTTCCCACACAGCAGCTTGTGGGCAGGTGTTTGGAAAATCACATAATTGTGATTCCAGCTTGGCCTCATGCTCCATCCAAATCCAAGACGGGGCTCTCTGATGCAGCTTCTAGGGCCGGCAGGCCAGGATGGACGGCGCTCTGAGCCAGATTCACACTCGGGTCCTCGTTCTTGCAGGTCCTAGCTGTGTGGTTCGAGCCCCTTCACCTCTGTGAGCCTTCACTTCTGTGTCTTTAAGGGTTTTTAAAAAATTTTATTTTTTAATTGGAGGAATATTGCTTTACAATGTTGTGTTAGTTTCTGCTGTACAATGTGCGAATCAGCCATAACTGTACATGTCCCTTCTCTCTTGAGCCTCCCTCACCTCTCCCCACCCCACGCCTCTAGGTCGTCACAGCACTGGGCTGAGCTCCCTGTGTTATACAGCAGGTTGCCGCTAGCTATCTGTTTTACACACAACAGTGTATATATGTCAATGCCACTTTCCCCATTCATCCCCCTTCTCCTTCCCCCACTGTGTCCACAAATTCGTTCTCTACATTTGCGTCTCCATTCCTTAAAAAACTAGGAATAAATCTACCATATGACCCAGCAGTCCCACTACTGGGCATATTCCCTGGGTCCTTAAGTTCTGAAGACTTTGATGCAAACCTGAGAGTGTGGTGAAGATTTAGTAGGAGAGAGCGCGGCGTGTCTCTCCTGGCACCCACACCTCTCCCTGCCCAGTGCTCCCCTTATCAGAGCACCTGCTGGTGACATCTTGTGTTTGACTTACTTCTCTTCTCTCCCACTGAATTTCTTCTAGAGCAGGGTCCCACTCTTGTTTCTTCCTTTGTTTTTACCATAGCGTTCAACACAGCGGTCCACACATTGGAAGCAATCTGGAAAAGTTGAATGAATGAATGATTGTTCAAACAATAAAAGAGAAGTCACGGTAGGGAGTGGTGCTGTAATCACCCTCTAGTTTCTGCGAACAAGTCAGTGTTTGGGCTGTGAATGCAATTGCACAGTCTTATATGTAAGAAGGTGTTTTTTTTTTTTAATTGATTCATTTTTAGTTGAAGGATAATTGCTTTACAATATTAGTAAGAGGTTTCTGAATAAGGAGAATGATTAAAAATGTGAGCAACTAGGAGAGACTAATTTTTTCCCATCTCTCTAAAAATTTGTAGGTCACTCCTTGAGCCTCTGGGTGAACACTGGCATGTCCTCTGGGGCCCTCCAGTCTTGGATCTCAACTCTCTTTGTTGTTTATTTGAACAATTTTGTCCTTCCTTTCCAACCTCTTCTATTTGCTATTTCCCACAGGACTAGGCTAATAACAGCCTTGATACAGTTCAGAGGGAGAGTCCCTTGTCTTGTTTATCTTTTCAGTATTCTCACCTCTGTCTGAAGCAGCTTCCGATTCTGCATAGATGGTCTGTACAGGTTTGTTGCCTGGGTGGATGAATAACTGAACACAAAGATGTAAAGAATTCTCTTTGTTCTCTCTCTGTCCCGCTCTTCTCTGAGTTTTTGTCCTTTAATTTATTTGTGGTTATTTAAGAATATTTGACCTCAGGTGCAGAATTGCATTATAGATTGTTCACAACCCTCAGTTTATGACATGCTTTCATCATTGGTCCTCACATGATCAGCCTTAATGTATATGTGGATGGATGGGTTTTAAATAGTAAAATATGGGACTTCCCTGGTGGTCCAGCAGTTAAGACTTTGTACTTGTACTGCGGGAACTTGAGTTCAATCGCTGGTTGGGCAACTAAGATTCCCATATGCTGCGCGGCCAGTGGCCAAAAAAAAAAAAAAAGTATAGTTGATTGTATTAAAATGTTTCAGGTGTACAACAAAGTGATTGCATTGTGTACATGCGTTGTTGTTCAGTTGCTAAGTTGTGTCCAATTCTGCCACTCCATGGACTGCAGCATGCCAGGCTTCCTTGTCCTTCACCATCTCCCAGAGTTTGCTCAAATTCATGTCCATTGAGTCAGTGATGCCATCCAACCATCTCATCCTCTGTCACCCTCTGCTCCTGCCCTCAATCTTTCCCAATGAGTCGGCTCATCACATCAGGTGACTGAAGTATCGGAGCTTTGGCATCAGTCCTTCCAATGAATATTCAGGACTGATTTCCTTAGGATTGACTGGTTTGATCTCCTTGCTGTCCAAGGGACTCTTAGGAATCTTCTCCAACACTGCGATTCGAAAGCATCAGTTCTTCAGTGCTCAGCCTTCTTTATGGTCCAACTCTCACATCCATACATGACTACTGGAAACACCATAGCTTTGGCTATACGTATCTTTGTCAGCAAGGTGATATCTCTGCTTTTAATATGGTGTCTAGGTTTGTCATAGCTTTTCTTCCCAAGGAGCAAGCATGTGCATACATACATAAATGTATATATTCTTTTTCAGATTCTTTTCCATTATAGGTTATTACCAGGTATTGAATATAGTTCCCTGCATTCTACAGGAGGTCTTTGTTGTTTATCTATTTCATATACAAGTAGTGTGTATCTGTTAATCCCAAATTTCCAGTTTATCCTTCTGCCCCTTCCCCTTTGTTAACCTTAAGTTTATTTTCTATGTCTGTAAATCTGTTTCTGTTTTGTAAATTAGTTCATCTGTATCATTGTTTTAGATTTCACATATAAGTAATACCATATGACATTTGTCTGTCTGACTTCTTCACTTAGTATGGTAATCTCTAGGTCCATCCATGTTGCTGCAAATGGCATTATTTCATTTTTATGGCTGAGTAATATTTCACTATATATTTTGTGTACACACACACACACACACACACACATATATATATATATATATATATACACACATGCATACATACATACCACATCTTCTTTATTCATTAGTTTGTTGATGGACCCAATGTTCTTCATTTTAATGTAGTCAGATCTGTCTCTTTCTTTGTGTCAGTGCTCTCTGAACCTTGTTTAAGAACTCTTTCCTTGTTCTAAGTTCTAAAAAGTATTTACCTTTTATTTTCCACTAAGAGATTTAAAACTTTTATTTCCAATGTTATGTTCTCAGTTCATCTATAACAACACAAAAAGCATCATCTCAAGACCCTGGCAGTCCAATGGTTAAGACTTTGCCTTCTAATGTAGGGGGTGTGGGTTCCATCCCTGGCTGAGGAACTAAGATCCCACATGCCTTGTGGCCAAAAGAGATAAATTTAGATTGTAAGCATCCACATCCTTGGAGGAGATTTGCTTGTATCATGTCTCCTTATAAATTTCAAGGAGAAATAATTTAATTCCTTTACCAGTAATTAAACTGGTAAAATAATTTCTAGGGAGAAAATGGGAAAACTAAAAATCACTGACAGGAAAAATACTCATAAATGTTAAGATGTCCTAGCTTAAACAGTTGTTAATTACACTTTTGGGGGGCTTCCCAAATAGCTCAGTGGGTAAAGAATCTGCTTGCAATGAAGGAGAACAGGAGACTTGGGTTCATTCCCTGAGCTGGGAAGATCCCCTGGAGGAGGGCATGGCAACCTACTCTAGTATTTTTGCCTGGAGAATCTCATGGACAGAGGAGCCTGGCAGGCTACAGTCCATGGGGTCACAAAGAGTTGGATACAGCTGAGCACAGCACAGATGCTTTTTATTAATAACAACATTTTGGAGAAAGAATTCAAATTTATTTTTGGAAAACCCTGAGATGCTTATTCCTTTATTGGGCTTCTGTGACGTGCTGGGCTGTAGTGATGTGGGGAAAAGCAAGTCACAAGGCCTCTGACCTCATGAACTGATGGGACTGCCAACCCCACAGTGCTGCTTCTGGGTTACAGAAGTCTCTTCATGTAGAGTCAAAAGATAAAGTTGTGTATAATTTATCATCACATATGGAAAAACCCTCTGTAACACTTTTGATGAACACATTTGGTCATGCATCTGGCTTTACCCCAGGATCAAATTTATCCTTGGACATTGAAAAGTTAATTTCCAAGATGTTCATCCAGGGCAGAGCTACCCTTTTAACACAGCACATTTCTGGAGAGGCTGTGAGTCTCAGTTTGCTTTTCTGTACATGGACTTCCCTGGTTGCTCAGCGGTAAAGAATATATCTGCCAATGCAGGAGACACAGGTTTGGTCCCTGGGTTGGAAAGATCTCCTGGAGAAGGAAATGGCAATCTATTCCATCATTCTTGCCTGGGAAATCCCAAGGACAGAGGAGCCTGGCTGGACACAACTTAGTAACTAAACAACAGCAACAACAACAACACCTCCTCTTATGTAGCAGTTATGCTCTAAGATCATTAAACTGAAGAGCAAAGCATTTCAGTATGTGAAGTCCACTACTGAGTAAGCATGAGGCTTTGAACAAATTGAAATAAACTCAATATATAAAGGCCTATGATCAGCTTATTAGGTGGTGCATGCTTAGTTGCTTGGTCGTGTCCTACTCTTTGGGACCCCATGGACTGTAGCCCTCCAGGCTCCTCTGTCCATGGATTCTCTAAGCAAGAATACTGGAGTGGGTTGCCATCTCCTTCTCCAGGGAATCTTCCCGACCCAGAGATCAAACCCAGGTCTTCTGCATTGCTGGTGGATTCTTTACCATCTGAGCTATAAGGGCACTAAAATTATTCATTTCAGAAACGAAACAAGATAGAATCAAGAGAATCCGCTTACTAAAAAAGAGTAATTCAGTAAGAAGATGAGGTGATATCAGTAGAATCAGAATTCAGTAGAGATGATAATATTAAACGAATAACCACTCCAGATAAAAATGAGTTCCCATTTACCTACTAAATGAACTGCCAACTCCCACAGTCTAGCCACATCTCTGCCATTTACCTTTCAAGTGTTGCCTTCCATTAGCTCTTGTTTAAATGGGCCAGCTGGTCTCTGTGTCTTTGCTGGTGCTGGTTCCTCTGCCTGGAACACCTTCCCGATTGGCTGCTCACTGTCACTTACCAGCGTCCTCTCCATCCTCACAGGCGGCTTAAATCTCACCTCTTTGCGCAGCCTTTCCTGAGCTCATGGAATATCTACCACCTTAGGCCCTGGGCTCTATGCTCTTGCCACACCTTCCCCCTTATGGTTACTTATATGCTTATCACCTCCACTGGGGCTGTGAGCAGGGCTTCCCTTCTATCCCAGGGCCTGACACGCACCTTGCAGAGGAGGATGTGAAGAGTTGAAACGGATTTGCTGAAGAACATCATTGCAGCCCAAGCACAGAAGGCTCTTCTTAGTGTCACACAGAACAAGAAAAACGTAGCTGTAACAGATGGAAGACAAATATAATGTGTATCCTAGAAACAGGATAAACAGAGGTCTAAGCAGGTGATATGGTTTAAGATGAAATGAAAAAGAGAAAGCCTTACTACTGTCTTCTGAAAATATTATGATGAACTTCAACAGTTGACATGTCTAAGCTGTATAAAGCGTCTTTGTTTTGATTACCTCTTTGACTAAATTGATAAGAAATTACTTAAAAATTAAAGAAGAACTTTTTTTTCCCCCAGGGGCAGTTCTGTGACTACTGCAATTCTGAGGACCCCAGGAAAGCACACCCTGTCACCAATGCAGTTGATGGATCAGAGCGTTGGTGGCAAAGCCCTCCCCTTTCATCAGGCATGCAGTACAACAAAGTCAACGTCACGCTGGACCTGGGGCAAGTGAGTTGTGCTTTCCTCTGGAATGGGGAAAATTAGCTCGAATCATTGTTTCTGTGGTTATTGCTTTTCAAAATTAATTTTTATTGGCATATAGTTGATTGACAATGTTGTGTTAGTTTCTGCTGTATAGCAAGGTGAATCAGCCATATATCTATCCTTGTATACAAATATACCTGTGATTATTTCTGAAATAATGATTATTTTAAAAACAAGCTTCAGTTTCGGTTTACTAATACTATGAAGCCCTTGACTTTAATATTTGCATCCCCCAACACCCAGCACAGTGCCTGTCACAGTGCAAACACCCATACCTGCCTATTAAATGAGCTAAAACAATAATTGTAAGTAGCATCATTGACAAAGGTATTTTTTATTATTATTTTTGACTGTGGTAAAGTACACATAATGTGAAATTTAGCATCTTAGCCATTTCTAAGTGTGCAGTTCAGTAGTGTTAAATCGGTTCACAGTGCTGTGAAATCAATATCCAACACTTTTTTAATTTTGGAAAACTGGTACTCTGTACTCATTAAACACTGACTGTCCATTCTACTTTCTGTCTCTGTGAGTTTGACTGCCCTTGGTACCTCATATAAGTGGAATCACACCGTATTTGTCCTTTTGTGATTGGTGTATTTTGCTTAGCAGAATGTCTTCAGGGTTCATCCGTGTTGCACATGTGTCAAAATTTCTTTTCTTTTAAAGGCTGAATAATATTCCATTGTATGGATATCACATTTTGTTTATTTATTCATCCACCAGTGGCCACTTGGGTTGCATTCACCTTTATGCTTTATGCTTTCACCTTTATTGTGAGTAATGCTATGAACATGGGTATGGCAAAGATATCTTTATAGCATTCTCTTTCCTGGAAATCTTGACTCTGTGAGCAGTGTCTACCATAGTTTTTGATCTTGTTTGGCCATCTGGTCCATGAGGGAATCTGATTAAGACCTGTCCTCCTGTGAGAGGCTAAGATGGTCCTAGGATGCTTCATGCCCCTCTTCTTTGAGTGTGGACAGCTCTATAAATATGATGGATGTCACTTCCATGATAAGATGATATCATATGACAAGAGATAAAGGGATTTTGCAGGTGCATTAAAGATCCCAAGTCAGCTGCTCAAAAGAAAGACTATTCTGGGGACCTCTTCTAATTAGGGGAGCTCTTAAAAAGGACTGGGCCCTATCCCAAGGAAGGAGTTTGAAACATGATAAGTTTACCTGCTGATCTCAAAGGGAGAGCTTCCTGTGGTGAGGGTCATGTGGCAGAGATCTATGAGTTGGTTCTAGAAATGGAGAGAGGTCCCAGCCAACAACCAGCAAGAAAAGCGGGAACCTGTCCTGCAACCATAAGGATCTAGATTCTGCTAACAACATGTGCAAACTTTAAGTAAACCTTTTCAGGCATTTAATGGACACCTTGATGGGAGCCTTGACAGAAAACCTGGTCCCACCATGCCCAGATCCCTGATGTAAAGAACTGCAAGATAATAATAAATGGTGTTGTTTTAAGCCACTGAGTTTGCAATAATTTGTTAAGCACAGGTAGAATTCGCCTTCCAGTGCAGGGAGTGCCGGTTTGATCCCTGGTCAGGGAGCCAAGATCTCACATACCTTGATGCCAGAAAACCAAAAAACCAAATCATAAAACAGAAGCAATGTTGTAACAAACTCAATAAAGACCTAAAAAGGAACTGCATCCCACAGACTAGAAATTGATTGTTACTGAGATTTCTTCCAATGAATTTATTATATTCAGTTTCATGAGAAGGGTTCTCCGTTTCTTTTGTCCAAAAGTTTTTTTAAATCAGGCCTCTCCTGAAAATATTTTCCATCATCAATTTGCATCAGAGATAATTCAGGGAGATCTGGCATGGTTTGAAAGACTCCATAACCCCAGTTTCAACCATGATTTAGTCTTATCCTTCTAGCACTAATTCAGTAGAGATTTTGCATGTAATGACTAGGATTTGCCTATCATACCACTTTTTAAACTGAGGATTTCTGTAGTTAGTTGGGAATTTTAACCCATTAAATGATGTTTACTGAACATACCAGTGCCTTCTGGATTTGCTCTTTTCCCCTGAAGGCTTTTTTTAAAACTACCTTTTAAAAGTACCCTTTTGATGTATTGAAAAATCGCTAATTAAGATGATGAATTAATAAAACACCAACATAGAGATAATTTAGTAATTTTCAGGTTGCTGACAGACATGAGCCAGGGCCAACATCTTCATGTAGACGATGCCTACCCACCTCCTTCCTAGCTGGGAGGCTGCTCTGTAGGTGGCTGAGAGTGTGGGTCCTGGGGCCAACCCACCCTAGTTCATGCTGTGGTATGCTGCTTACTTACTGGGTGACCCTGAGCAACAAACTTAACTGCTCTCTGCTTCAGTTTTCACTTTTATACAGTGAAATGATACTGGTACTCACTTTGTAGAATTGCTGTGAGGTTTGAATGAGTTGACTGCTTCATTTTTAAACCTCTTCAGGCCAGTGGTTTTAAAGTAAGTTTTCCTTTAATAAAATAAAGTCAGTGTCAATAAACACATTATTAAAATAGACTGACTCCTAACTTCTGCTCCTCTGGAAAGTACAGTGATGATCCTGTAGAAAATACTCTAGAAAAGTCTAGAGACAGGAAAAGCAATATACATCATGTCAGACTGAGCATGTTTCTTCCCTCTCGTGTTGGAGCAACACGTAGTAAGCATGTTTTATCTCATAGGGTTCACATCTTACACCCTGTCCATAGGATCTATATTTTTTCCTTTTTACTGAAATTAACCATGAAAGTGTCACTGAGAGGTTAGATTTCATAATTGAATTGTGACCTATGGACTTTAGATTTAGGAAATGCAAATCTTGATTTTTTAAATTTTTAAAAATTTATTTTTAAATTGAAGTATACTTGATTTACTGTATTAATTACTGCTATATAGCAAAGTGATTTAGTTATATATATATATATATATACATTCTTTTAAAAATATTCTTTTCCATTATGCTTTATCACAGGATATTAAATATAGTTCCCTGTGCTATACAGTAAGACCTTGTTGTTTATCCATCCTATATATACTTTTTTAAAAAAGATAAAAAATTTTTTTTATAAAAAAAGATTAATAAAAATCTTTTAAATAATTTATTTAATTATTTTTGTCTGCGCTGGGTCTTCATTGCTACGAGGGCTTTTCTCTAGCTGCAGTGAGCAGGGGCTACTCTCTAGTTGTGGTCCATGGGCTTCTCATTGCTGTGGCTTCTCTTGTTGCAGAGCACAGGCTCTAGAGCACGGGGGCTTCAGTAATCGCAGCTCCTGGGCTCTGGAGCACAGGTTCAATAGTTGTGGCACACGGGCTTAGTGGTCTCGTGGTATGTGGGATCTTCCCGCACCGAGGATCAAACTTGTGTCTCCTGCATTGGCAGGTGGATTCTTTACTTCGGAGCCACCATGGAAGCCCCATCCTATATATACTTGTTTGCATCTGCTAATTCCTCCCCACCCCCTCTCCCTTGGTTATAAGTGATATCATATGGTGTTGCTCTTTCTCTTTCTAACTTAAGGAAGTACAAATCTTGATGCCTAGTTGGGAAATAAAATACAGCCATGAACTTGTTATTACCAAACCACTCTTTTTCCAGCCACTGAGAACTTGAATTTGATTTTGCTGTGCTGTAGTCAGTTTGACAGCTTACGTTGTCATGTTGCCTTTTGGACTACTTGGTGATTTTCATTGTTTTTTTTTTGGCCAACACAGTATGACAAGTAAAAACATTGCCTTCAAGGCTCTTGAAGGGCAATTTCCTTCCTTACAAAGTGTCAAATGTAGAAGTTTCTGCAATTCACTGGAGGCAGTGGCATTTTCTGGGGCATTTTCTATATAATTGAGTTCATTCAATTATATAGAATTTATCAGTTTTGGGCTGTAGAGTAAGAACAGGATAACTTACTGGAAACTTTCATATTGTCTGGCCAAGTATAATGAGTTCATTTTGACACTGAAAGCAAATTATGATGTCCAGTTTTTAAAAAGTATATATTTGGAGCATAAGGATATTTGTTTCTTCCTGGACTCCTGGTGGAACATGACCTCTGGCCATTTCCCCTGTGAGATAGGCAGGTGCAGCCATGGGCTTGAGCTGTGCTCCTTGATTTCCTTCAGAATCAGAATGAATCTTACTCTGCCAGACTCCCTGTATTCACCTCTGCTTTTCCTCCTCCAAGGTGAGGTCTAGGGGAAAACGTGGATGTGGCCAGGAGCTTGGGAGGGGCTGGCTCTCAGGTGGGAAGGAGGCGGGGAAGCAGTCTGGGGACAGGACAGGCTCCCCAGGAGAGCAGGCCCCGCCCACAGGTTCCAGGGAACAACAGGAGAAGCCCCTCGAGAAAACTGTAAGGCTTTTTTTTTGGTCAATTAATCTATTTATTTTAATTGGAGGCTAATTACTTTACAATATTGTAGTGGTTTTTGCCATACATTCACATGAGTCAGCCATGGGTGTACATGTGTCCCCCCATCCTGACTCCCTCCCTCACACCTCCTCCCCCATCCCATCCCTCAGGGTTTTATGCAACTTGTCATGCCCCTAGGAGTACTGTTTTTAACCTATTCAGTTCAGTTCAATTCAGTTGCTCAGTCATGTTCAACTCTTTGCAACCCATTGAATCGCAGCACACCAGGCCTCCCTGTCCATCACCAACTCCCGGAGTTCACTCAGACTCACGCCCATCGAGTCAGTGATGCCATCCAGCCATCTCATCCTCTGTCGTCCCCTTCTCCTCCTGTCCCCAATCCCTTTAACCTATTAGTAGTAGAAATAAGGGCTTCTGTGGTGGCTCAGAAGGTAGAGTCTACCAGAAGAGCAGGAGACCTGGGTTTGATCCCTGGGTCGGGAAGATCCCCTGGAGGAGGGCATGACTACCCACTCCAGTATTCTTGCCTGGAGAATCCCATGGACAGAGGAGCCTGGTTGGTTACAGTCTACAGGGTCGCATAGAGTCGGACACAACTGACCGACTAACACACACACACACAAGCACACACACACACACAGTAGAAATAAAGACAAAGCAAACATCCTTCTCCCACCCCTCAAGCCAAAAACCTCAAAAGGAATGACTTTCCGCCTCGGAGGCTAGATGTATGATGAAGAGATGCGATGCCATTGTGCTCCATTCTGCTGGGTTGCTGGGGAAAGGGGGCTGGCTGGGGCAGGACAGTGGCTGAGACAGTCCTTGGGCCTTGTTAGAGGCAAAGGCTGTGAGGGCAGCCCTGCCCTCAGCCCCCCGGCTCCCTCTGAGCGGGCAGCACAGAGGATGGCTCCTGTTCCTGTTCACACGTGTACCATCTCCAGGGCCTCCCCCTGACTCCCTGCTTCCTGCCTGAGGGCTCCCAGGCCTTGGGAGTTTTCTGAGCCTGTGTTCAGAGCAGCTAGGAAGTGCAGGATTTAAGGCCCTGAGGGGCAACCCTCAATCCAGAAGATACAGGAGCTGGTGGAAAATCCCCTCATTTCTCTGCCACTTCTTGGGACAGTTCTGAGGAGCTTTCTGAGGTCACAGTTCTTCAGAGTGTCTGCAGCAGGATGGAGCCCCAGTTGGCCTTGGTGGAATCTGCCTATTAATACTTTAGACACTGGCTCTTCTCCCTCCTCTGTGTCCCTTTGTCTCTCAATTTATGCTTCTTGAGATCAACTCCCAAATAAGCTACCTGTGCCCAAGTCTTTGTCTCTGAGTTGGTTTTAGAAAGGATTGAACCCACTCCAGTATTCTTGCCTGGAGAATTCCACGGACAGAGGAGCCTGACAGGCTACAGTCCATGAGGTCACAAAGAGTCAGACATGACTGAGTGACTAACACTATCAAACTAAGACAGGGAAGAAAGAGGCCTAGACGGAGGCTTGGAAGCCCTCCTGGGTGTCTGCATAAGCAAACACTATGAACAAATTATGTAAAATATAGACTGCAGCCATGAAATTAAAAGATGCTTGCTCCTGGGAAGAAAATCTATGACAAACCTAGACAACATATTAAAAAGCAGAGACATCAATTTGCTGACAAAGGTCCATGTAATCAAAGCTGTGGCTTTTCCAATAGTCATGTACAGATGTGATAGTTGGATCGTAAAGAAGGCAAAGCACTGAAGAACTGATGCTTCCCAACTGTGGTGCTGGAGAAGACTCTTAAGAGCCCCTTGGACAGCAAGGAGATCATACCAGTCATCCTAAAGGAAGTCAACCCTGAATATTCACTGGAAGAACTGATGCTGAAGCTGAAGCTCCAGCACTTTGGCACCTGATATAAAGAGCTGACTCACTGAAAAAGACCCTAATGCTGGGAAATATTGTAGGCAGGAGGAGAAGAGGGAGATAAGAGGATGAGATGGTTGGATGGCTGACTCAATGGACATGCGTTTGAGCAAACTCTGAAAGTGAAGGACAAGGAAGCCTGGTGAGCTGCAGTCCATGTGATCACAAAAAGAGTCGGACATGACTTAACAACTGAATAACAACAAAGTAGGAAACCCAGAAAAAATGTTTCTAAAGCTCTCAGCTTAAGAGTAACCAAGGAAACAGCATTATAACTTTTAAAGAAGAAAATGCAGGTCACAGGTAAATTTCCCATTAGTCTACCTGTTTTCTTCATGAACTTAGCATAGATGCAGTTGTATCTGACAGTGAATTTAGTTTGCAGGTACCTTCTAGGAGCTCCCCCCTTGCTCCCATTCTCTTCAACTTTTATTAAACTTTGGTGGGTGAATCCAAAACATTCTTTGTAACCTTTGTCAGTTCTGACTCAGATGGGAGGAAGGCCTGGGCTAGTTTCTGATGCTTCCTAATAAGCACGTGGGCTTTGGAGATTAAATTGGTTCTTGGGATGCTTGGGTCACTAACAGTCATGAAGAGTCTGACTCAATTGGGTCCCTGGGTAAATACAGTTCAATCCAGAAAGTGCACGGCTCTTGGATTTGACCCAGTGTTCTAGATTCCTTAGGAACCCTCTAGCCTATAAGCTTCAGGAAGCTGGGGATGATGTCTTTCTGTGTTCACTACAAATGTTCTGCTCCCAAAATCTTGCATAGTGTTCAGCACATAGTAGATGCTCAATAAATATTTGTTGAATGAATGTAGAATGAGCCAAGGATGATTCAGGGTTGGCCTGGATTTCGCTGGTGTCAGTGAAAGCATATTGCTGTGAGATCAAATCTCTGGAGAGAGTGGACCAGCCTTGGCCTTGATGTTAGTTAGATCATTGGTTCCACTTAGGATAATTGGTTCTCTTTGCCACGTCATTTGAGTATTTTAGAGCAATAACATAATTAGAAGATACAGATCTTAGAGCAAATTTATAATTAATAAATATTCTATTAATGAACATATAATCATGAGACTCAACCCTTGAAAGCCAATCATTTGTTAGTGGGAGAAAAACAAGGACCAATAAAATCCTCTGGGGCTACTGAGGATGTAATTTTATCCTTTATGCTACTGAAATAACCTAAAGTGGCAATTTGCCTTTAAAGTGCTTTTTAAGGAACTTACACACTAGGGAGAATCTGACAATTTGGCATTTTCTTTTTATGTGTGAAAA
Source organism: Cephalophus harveyi (assembly GCA_006410635.1). Taxonomy (NCBI): domain Eukaryota; kingdom Metazoa; phylum Chordata; class Mammalia; order Artiodactyla; family Bovidae; genus Cephalophus; species Cephalophus harveyi. The sequence goes on from SJYT01039983.1 coordinate 142,322, forward strand.
ACTCAAGGAAGCTGAGTGGATCCACAGCAAGAGTAGAATTCTGAGATGTCAGTTTTGTTTAGTTCTCTGAGTCACTGTCCCAAACATTGATAATGTACATTAGCTGATAGATTCTAAGAACTTTAAGGGTCTGCCCTGGTGGCTCAGAGGTTAAAGCACACTGTTATAGAAAATAATGTCTGAGAAATAGTTTCTCAACTAAAAACTGCTTATTATTCTCTGGCCATGTTGCCTGTTTGCAATATCTTTCTCTAAATTGATGTATTTTTCCACCATCTACCTATTTCCTCAAGCCATAAAACTGAATCAACATTGACTCCATGGATTAAGATTATTTCCTAAGATTACTTAAGATTGAAACAGATCCTGACTGTAGTGGCTGGTTTATTTCTCATTCATGTAAGAGTTGAAGCATAACTTATCCTGGCCAGGTCGCTCCACTCCAAACAATAGTTCAAAGACTCAGACTGAGGAGGCAGGAAATGTAGCCCAGCTGTTGCTCTAGAAGGAAGCAAGTTTCTAAAGGCAAAGTTGTCTCTTCTGTGCACTGGAGGGGTTCCTTGAGATGGTGAAAGCTGATACTGTGTATCTCTTCCCAGCTCTGGCATCAGCCCTGGGTGGGAGCATTTACACCAGAGGAATTGGCCAATGTTACACATCAGGGCTTCTTTCCGGGAGGCAGTTTTCCAGCAAGCTGCTCACTGAGTCTCTTCTATGTTCCTGCACTTCTCCTCCCACCCCTTCTTACCGTTTTATTATCATCTCTGGCTTCTTGAAGTTTTATTTTTCAAAATGTGCAGTTGGTGGGACCCATTCATGCATCTTTACCAGCAGCTGGGGCCTCTCCACCCTTGGTGTTTTTGATGTAAACTACCTGAGCTCTGTGCTTTGAAACCAGTTTAATAAGTCCTTTACTATGGAGATCCTGAAGGGCTGCCCTGGCCAGGAAACCACAAATCTTTGGTCTCGCAGAGATGACAACTGAAGTTATAAGCTTAGAGTTGGGGACTTCTTTACAGAGTTTGTCAGATGTTGCTTTGTCAAATAAGACTAGGTTATTGAGTTTGTCCCGAACTTTGCCTTTGGACCGCCTCTTCTTTTTGGCCTTGCCCCTTGATTTGTTCACTGGATGTTTGTCTTTCTTGGCTGACTTTCCGACATCTTTTTTCTTCTTGTCATCCTTGGGTGGCATAGCAAAGCCAGGAGAGGGACTGTGACCACCGCCACCTTGCTAAGATGTCGGACAAAATGTGCGTCTTGCTTCTTCATATCCTGGAGGCCCATTCCTTCTCTCCATTGATACTGCACTGCTGCGACCCTCGTATTGGCCTCTGACAGCTTTCCTGTGATGTCATCTAACCCATCTCCCTGCCTCTGCTTTTGGCTCTCTCCCCTTGTCCTGCAGGTGTTCATGGTGCAGAAAGATGTGATGAGGAGCAGTAGGAACGGTAGAAATGATTGAGGTTGGTGGTTTTCCAGGTATCTACCCATCAACCCATCAATCTTTCTCATTGTTTCCTGAGCAAAACAAAGATTTAAACATGTCATTCTCCCTGTTTACATTCCTTTCATGGCTCCCCGCTACTTTCAGAATAAAGTCCAAGTTTCTTGGGATGGTATATAAGCCCCCCTCGCCTGCCCGCGCCCCCCACCCCCGGCACAATCTAGCTTCTGCCTTTTCACTAGTCTCTTTTCTAGATGCTGCTTTTCCCCGCAGACTCCATGCCACATCAGCAGGGACCTATTTGTAATTCCCTGAACACTCCATGGGGCTTCCCTGATGGCTCAGCGGGTAAAGAACCTTGCCAACACAGGAGATGTTAGAGACTTCGGTTTGATCCCTGGGTTGAGAAGATCCCATGGGGGAGAGCATGGCAACCCACTCCAGTATTCTTGCCTGGAGAATCCCATGGATTGAGAAGCCTGGTAGGCTACAGTCTACAGGGCTGGACATGACTGAGTGACTAACACTTTCACTTTCAAACCCTCTATGACCTTTCCTGCTTTGTGACCTTGTTTGGGTGCTGTTCTTAGCGCTTAGGAATACCTTTGCTCCACACCTGCTCTGGCTACCTCCTTTCCCAGGTAACTCAGGTATCACCTGCTGGAAACCTTCCCTGGCACTTGCTATATATGCTATGTCATGTAGGCCCATTACACCGTGAGCTCCTTAAAGTTGTTGTTGTTCAGTTGCTAAATTGTGTCCGACTGTTTTTGACCCCATGGACTGCAGCACACCAGGCTTCCTTGTCCTTCACATTCTCCCAGACTTTGCTCAAACTCATGCCCATTGAGTCAGTGATGCCATCCAACCATCTCATCCACAACTGCTCCCTTTTCCTCCTGCCCTCAATTTTTCCCAGCATCAGGGTCTTTTCTGATGAGTCAGGTTCACATTAAGTGGTCAGAGTATTGGAGTTTCAGCTTCAGCATCAGTCCTTCCAATGAATATTCAGGGTTGATTTCCTTTAGGATTAACTGGTTTGATCTTGCTCTCCAAGGGACTCTCAAGAGTCCTTAAGGTCAAGGAGCATATAATATTATTATTTTTATCCATGGACTTAAAAAGTCCCGGAAGGCCCTTCATCCCCAAAATGTGATGAATTAAATGGAAAGAAAAATTTCAAGAGTGTTCTTTTTATATTATCCCATTTGTTATATGTCTTGCTTTAACCATGAACAGCTCTGCTGTATTTTTAAAATATCCCTAACATTTACATTTGCTAGTTCCCATTTAACCAGCGCCACAAGTAAAACAGACATAACAGAAAATGAGTAAAATATGTTTCCACCCCAAACATTCAGTAGGCTGTAGTCAGACAACATAAACCAAGAATCAGAATGGAAAGTGTACTAGAAAAGAACAACACTTTCCTACTGGAATTTTCTTCCAAACTTGCTACCAATACAAGTTAATATGATCAAGTGCTGAACAGAGGTCATTGTGACTTCATTGGTGATGCTTACAGGTCACCCTGAGTCACGCACTATTGTGACTCTGGCATTTGCTTGTGTGTCAGGATTACAGCCGCTGCAGAGTGGTCAGAGCAGTTTTTCTTGGCAGGAAGGGTGATACCAGGGTTTGGCCTCCCATGAGAAGAGGAGGCCTACGGTCCAGGAGGAGGCACTAGAGGGCTAGCCCCCCACACCCTCCAGCTGTCCATCAGCCCACGTGGAATTTGTCTCTCAAAGAGCTGGATGGAGAATATGCAATGAGGCTCATTGCTCAAGAACTCCAAGGGTTGTGGCTCCTCCTGCCAAGAGAAAAATAAACAGAACCAAAGCCCTCAGTGCTTTCCAGAAAAGGTTAATCCTATTTCTTTGAGGGTTGGCCATGCAGTTAAGAAGACATAAGGAAGATGGCCTGCCAAGGTACTGGTATGGAATTAAGTGGAACTGGGAATTGACCAGAGGAGAGCCAGGTGGCTTCTTGGGAAGGGTCTAGGCTGCTGTGCCAGCCTTTGGTCCCATGGTGATGGTCAGGGTGGGAAAGAGACTGAGGCATAGAACCCAGACAGGCTGGGGTCCCAGCATCCTGGCAGGGTCTCCTCTGTGTGTGGCGGAGGCTCCCTGCTGCGGCTGGAAACGCTTATGAACAATGTATGTGAACATGCTTTGATTCTTGTGAAGCACTATTCAGGCATAGACTGTTACTGCTATTAGAGAAGTTGTCATTGACATCCCTCCCTCTCTCCTCGTCTAGGCTTCCAATAAGCTGACACTGCCTTATCTCTTCCAAGTGAGTGAAGGATCTATCGATCTATTCTCAGTAAGTTCTGGAAGCTCAGGACTGAAGCTTCCTAGAATATTTGCATCTTAACAAATTGTTATCTATTTTCGTCATGGAGCTAATACTTCTAGAAATTGATCCTAAGAAAATAATGAGGTAAATGCTCGAAATGTTTGGCTTCCCAGGTGGTACTAGTAAAGAACTGTACTAGTAAAGAACCTGGCTGCCAGTGCAGGAGATAAATGCTAAAATGTTTGAGCAAAGATATTCTTGGGAGCATTGTTCATAATTAGATAACGTGGGAAATAGCAGTCTCACATCCAGTAAGGGAACTGATGCATCGAATGGATTAATTGGCAACCATAGGAAGGCTGCCACAGAGGGGGGAGTCTTTATTGATCTGACAGATGTTTGTGCTATAGAGTAAAGAAAAAATAATCAAACTTTAGGTATGCTGTATATATAGTATGGCAGGATGACATTTTATCTCTGTGTGTGTGCAAAGCAAAAAGTCAGGCAAGAGGGTATTTAAAATGCTAACAGTGCCTTCTCTGGATGGAGGGATTATTGGTCAATTTTACTTTCTTCTATGAATCCAATTTACAATGTGATTCAGATCCATCACTCTTATTACACAGGTGCAAATCTGGCTCCAGAACTTTCTAGCTGTGTGATGTTGGGCCCTCTAGTTAATGTCTTGGAGTCAGTTTCTTCATCTGAGACCTGGGGATGAACCTAGAACCACCCTCATAAGGTTGTTGGGAGGAATTAATAATATAATACAGAAAAACTCTTAAAGGGACTTCCCGAGTGTTCCAGTGGTTAAGACTCCCTCTTCCAATGCAGGGATTGTGGATTTGATCCCTGGTCAGGGAACTAAAATCCCACATACCACAAGATATGGGCAAAAGTTAAATAAATAAAAATTTGTTAAGAGAAAAATTCTTAAAATTATGCTTCTCACACTATGAGTACTCAATTCATGTTGGCTGTTATATCTGCATTTTTTCACTGAGCACATGTATTACTTTTAGAGTTAGAAAAACAGTAAAGCAATTGGGAAAAATCTTTCCTTTGGGGGAATAAAGAAGAGCTCAATACAGTGATGACAAAAGGCACAGTTATTCCCGGTGGAATTGGACGTGTTGATGGAAAAGCTTACTTGGAGCTTCCTGACATCCTCCACCCCCCAAATAAATATAAGCTTCTGACCAGCTCCTCCTGGAATGAGGTCAGCCTGTTAGAGATCTTTAAATGCCAACAGAATCAGAAAAATGCCCAGTAAATGGAAAAAAAATTTTTAAAGAACCTCTTTTATTCTTTAGCTAATCTTGAAAATTGTTTCTTCCCTTGTGAAACTTTCATGATTTCAAGCATATTTTGGCTTTCAGTCATGGCAGTTTTCCTATTACTATTATTGGCAAGCATATATAAGGAAAAACTGAATTTCGTGAATTCTTCACAGTGATTCCAATGAGAGTGTGAGTTAAATATAATGTCTCGGGGGAGCCCTGGCCCCGGCCCCTCCTCTCCGCTGCCTGCTGTCCCCCAGAACTCCCACCCCAGAGCCTCTGCCCCTCCTTCGCCAGTGGCCCTGGAGCCTCCCTGTGCCACCAGGCATCTTCCCTTACTCTTTTCTTCTCAAAACCTCTCCTCTCCCTGCTCCTGTTTCTGTGGTTTCTCTTCACTTTTGTCTTTTTCTTTTCCATTCTTCCATTGCATTTCCTTCTTTTAGAGAAAAACAGGAATCAAATCAAACCACCTCCTTTTCCTGCGGTCACTGCCCGCCTTCAGGAGGGGTGCTGTGTGGGTCCCCGGCCGCCCCTGCAGCCCCAGAGTGGTGGCCTGAGGAGCTGGGTGGGGGAGTTAGGGCTCCAGCGGGACCAGGTTCCCTGCCTGGCTCTAGCCCTGCCCACCAGCCTGGTCCCCGTGTGGATCTAAGATGCAGGCAGCGTGGATGTCCTACTTCCTGGGACCCTGCAGCTCCCTCCAGACCAGGGGGCCCCAACTTCACACCCCTCCACCCCATCCACAGTTCCTGCCACTCTTCCACGCAAGGTCTCCTTGGCGTTTAGCCTGCAGATGAGTTGCTTCATGCTCCTTGTCTCTCTAACTTAACGGCAAGCTCCTGTGCTGTTTGCACTCCTCTTTAACTCTCAGACCCCTGTTGTAGACACTCTGCCATGTGGAATTTCCTGACTCAGTGCATCGCACATGATGAGCTCTGAGCCATATGCTTTAAGCTTCCTGAACAATGAGATTGCAGGTTTACCTTCACGGTTTCTCAACATCTTGGAATAACTGGAGTGAACGCTGGGGTCTTTCCCTTGCCTCTCATGATTGCCCTGGCCCAGGAGCCTCTCGCCATCCTCGCGTGGCTGGTTCTAAGCACATGGAGTCCCAGGAGCTCTGGCGAGATGAAGGGGGCACACTGGGGCCTCGGAGCCTTGGGGGGTGGGTGGAAGGATGCAGTGTACTCTTTCTGATTCAGGATCTGTGTCACCACATCCTGGAGGTCCCAGCTGAGTGAATTCAGGCTGGCGTCCTTATCAGAGGGTGCAGGTGGGCAGAGCCGGGGGCAGGTAGCATCAGGGTGAGAGAGCAAAGCCCAGAGCCTGGCTGACATCAGGCAGGGTGCAAGGAGAACAGAGTATATAGCCTTCTTAACTGCGGAGGGAGGTCAGGGCAGGGAGACTGGGTGAAGGGCAGCTGTTTTATAAATTCCTGTGTTTCAGGGCGAGGGCATCTCCCCAGCTCTGCTCAGGCCTGGGCAGGGCTGGACCTGAAAGGGCCTGGTGTTGAGGACAGGCGGGGCTGACACCTTGCCCTGGCTGCTGGGCTTGCCCCCACTGCCAGGATGCCATGGTTTGAGCTCGTTTTGCGACTCTCCCAGGCAGCCGGTACTCAGACTTAGCCTCTGCTCTCCTCCCTTCTCTTGTCATTCCCTCCGGCCTGTGTGTGCCTCCTACTGTCCCTGAGGCTGCACAAACCACCACCCAACCCAAGGGCACATGCAGATTCGAGAAGCATTGCTTAGACCATGCCTCTCAAAGTGTCTGTGACAAAGGACCCTGAGTAGCGCCACTCTAGGCCATTAACTGTCATTTTTCTTGAGCGTTGTTGATGCTAGTCCTGAAGTCTGCTTCTCCTTTCTGTGGCTGTGAGTCTCTTCTCTGGCTCAGATTTGGTTAGCCAGTTCAAGATGTGTTTGCTAATTGTTTCAGACTGTAGCCCCGAGCCTCCACGACCTGAATAGTTTCCCTCTCTCCCTCCAGCCACTCTCCATCCCACTATGGGCCTGAAGCAGCCGGCCTTAGTGGGCAGCATCATGTTCTCCTTGAGCTTGGGTTCTTGGCAGTCTGGCCAGTGGGACGTGCACACAAGCACGTGCTCAGAGGACAGGAGGGGAGTGAGGCGGGGGTGTCTGTTCCCCACCGACGCAGGATCTCAGTGCTTCTCTTGAGGGGTTTGGCTCCTGCAGCCACAGCTCTGTCTCAGCTCCAGCATCTGCCTCCTGTCCTAGCCTGTCAGGTCTGGAGTGGGAAGGGCTCTGAGATACTCTTATCTGTCACCCCTTCTCACTTCTTTGTAAAAATCTCCTTTAGGAAATTTTCCAAAGTTCCTTTGTTCTAGTAGATTATCTGTCTCAGGCTGGGGCTTTGAGTGACATCAGCTGACTTTTTTTTTTTTTTTTAGGATTTATTTATTTATTGTTGGCTGTGCTGAGTCTTCATTGCTGTGTGGCCTTTTCTCCAGTTGCGGCAAGAGGGGGCTACTCCCGTGTTGCACAGGCTTGCTGTGGTTTCTCTCGTTGCAGACCGCAGGCTCTAGGCACGTGGGCTCAGTAGTTGTGACGCATGGGCTTCGTTGCTTCAAGGCACGTGGGATCTTCTCGGACCAGGGATCTAACCTGTGTCTCCTGCATTGGCAAGAGGATTTTTAACCACTAGACCGCCAGGGAAGCCCCACTCTGACTTTCGAAGGATGCTTTTTGACTGGTGGAAATTGACTAAAATCCCCCAAGTGTCATCTCTGAAAGAATGAAAGGAAATTATTGAGGAGGTGACTATACATTTTTAAAAAGTACATATAATGTAAAGGAGGGGAGAGGGAGAGGGTTCAGTTGAGTTGTGACTATAAGGAACAGCATTCTGTTCCTTTCTATAGAGAACACCTAGTGCATAGAATTCATGTATTTAATGTACAAATAAATGAGCAGAAAGTTCCTTAGAGTATCTGCTCAGTTTACACATGTCCCTCACACACCAAAAGCCATACATATGCAGGAGTAACACATTTATCCCTTGCAATTTGCAACATACTGAGGATTTAGTGAAAAGGCTGAACTTTTGCTCACTTACGTTTAGAGTATGAATTGAAACGTTCAGAAGAATGAGTGCTGGGAAGTTCTATCGGCCTCTTCCTTGGGGTAGCTCTGCTATGAGTCTTAGAAAATTCTTCAACAAAGAGGAATAACAGCTTGCCTCACAGATGAATAATTTAGACCTGAGAGCCTCAAGTTTTTATGTATTTATTTTACTTTTGGCTGAGCTGGGTCTTCGTTGCTGTGTGAAGGCTTTCTCCAGCTACAGTGAGCGGGGGCTGCTCTGTTGCGGTGCACGGGCTTCTCACTGTGGTGGCGTCTCTTGCAGTGATCGTGGGCTTCCGGGTGCTCCAGCTCAGTAGTTGCAGGTCCTGGGCCCTGGAGCACAGGCTCGGTAGTTGCGGTGCAGGGGCTTCAGTTGCTCCTTGGCACGTGGACTCTTCCCCAACTAGGGATCAAACCCGCGTCTCCTGCATTGCCAGGCAGAATTTTTCCCCACTGAACCATCAGGGAAGTTGCAAGAACCTCAAGTTTTATGCACCTATCATGTGAATTGAATGCTAATAGACTTCCTAGGCTAGAAACTGGTCTAAGCGCTTTTCAACTATTAACTCATTTCATCCTCACTACAACCTCATAGGGGAGGCTCCTGTTTTCTAGAAGAGGGAACGGAAGCTCGGGGATGTTTTGTAGCCTCCTGACCCTGTGACTCGTGGTTACAGGTGAGCACTCAGTGGGTGCAGGCTTGGTTCCCTTGGAGTCTGGCTGCAGAGCTGGCCCGAGATGCTGTGTGATGATGTCGCATGAGGTGCTCCCATCTGTCCCTGCTCTGGTTTATGAAACTTTATGGTCCCTGTGGGCGTTTGGTTAGAACTGTGCTCCTCACTCAGGATGTTGTCCATCACCTTCCAGAGTGTTCCCCTAACAAGATCCGTTTCAGAAATCCCTTTAGTCCCTGAAATAATTGTGCTTCATTGGGGCATTAAAAGTAAAACTAAACAAAACATATGGACACTGGGATGGGATCCCATTTCCTCTTGATTATTGGTTACTGGAAGCCAATTTGTGGCTATACTGTGCAAGTGTTTAGACCTTCATCACCTGTTTTGTGTGCAAACTTCACTGTGAGCTCAAGATTTCATCACTACTGATAATTTTCTTCTGTTTGTTTGTTTTTGCTCTTGGGTAATTTCATATTGCTGTTTTCTTTACATCTTAAGGATCTGTGGTCCTAAATCTCTCCCCACCTTTTTTTCTTAAACACAGTGAGATGTAGATGAAGTCAAGCAGTATATTGTTGAAACACTCAAATATAATCACTGTTTCCATTCCAGTTGTGCATTTGGGTGCTACTTAGAATAAACTATCAAGATGTATTTTGTTTGACTTTATGATTATTCAAATCAAATTGCCAACATCTGTTGAATCATAGAAAGAGGCGCTAAAGAGCCTCTTGATGAGGGTGAAAGAGGAGAGTGAAAAAGCTGGCTTAAAACTCAACATTCAAAAAACTAAGATCATGGCTTCTGGTCCTATTACTTAATGGCAAATAGATGGGGAAACAGTGGAAACAGTGACAGAGTTTATTTTCTTGGGTTCCAAAATCACTATAGACAGTGATTACAGCCACAAAACTAAAAGACAGTTACTCCTTGGAAGGAGAAGCTATGACAAACCTAGACAGTGTATTAAAAAGCAGAGACATCACTTTGGTGACAAAGATCTGTATAGTCTAAGTTATGGTTTTTCTAGTAGTCATATACAGATGTGAGAGGTGGACCATAAAGAAGGCTGAGTGTCGAAGAATTGATGCTTTTGAATTGTGGTCCTGGAGAAAACTCTTGAGAGTCTCTTCGACTGCACGGAGATCAAGCCAGTCAATCCTAAAGGAAATCAACTCTGAATATTCATTGGAAGGACTGATGCTGAAGCTAAAGCTCCAGTACTTTGGCAACCTAATGGGAAGAGCCGGCTCATTAGAGAAGACCCTCATGCTGGGAAAGACTGAGGGCAGGGGGAGAAGGGGGCAGCAGAGGATGAGATGGTTGGATGGCATCACCGACTCAGTGGACATGAATTTGAACAAACTCTGGGAGATGGTGAGGGACAGGGAAGCCTGGTGTGCTGTAAGTCCATGGGGTCGCAAAGAACCAGGCATGACTGAGCGACTGAACAGCAACAATGATCATTCAAAGCCTGAGAGATGTGTATGTTCATATAAAACTATTTATTTTTCAGTTCAGTCACTCAGTCGTGTCTGATTCTTTGTGACCCCATGAACCGCAGCACGCCAGGCCTCCCTGTCCATCACCAACTCCCGCAGTCCACCCAAACCCATGTCCATTGAATCAGTGATGCCATCCAACCATCTCATCCTCTGTCATCCCCTTCTCCACCTGCACTCAATCTTTCCCAGCATCAGGGTCTTTTCAAATGAGTCAGCTCTTTGCATCAGGTGGCCAAAGTATTGGAGTTTCAGCTTCAGCATCAGTCCCTCCAATGAATATTCAGGACTGATCTCCTTTAGAATGGACTGGTTGGATCTTCTCGCAGTCCAAGGGACTCTCAAGAGTCTTCTCCAACACCACAGTTCAAAAGCATCAATTCTTCGGCGCTCAGCCTTCTTCACAGTCCAACTCTCACATCCATACATGACTACTGGAAAAACCATAGCCTTAGATGTGTATAAGAGACAGGTTGAGTTGTGACTATAAGGAACAGCATTCTGTTCCTTTCTATAGAGAACACCTAGTGCATAGAATTCATGTATTTAATGTACAAATAAATGAGCAGAANAGTCCAACTCTCACATCCATACATGACTACTGGAAAAACCATAGCCTTGACTAGATGGACTTTTGTCAGCAAAATAATGTCTCTGCTTTTCAATATGCTGTCGAGGTTGGTCATAACTTTCCTTCCAAGGAGTAAGCATCTTTTAATTTCATGGCTGTAGTCACCATATACAGTGATTTTGGAGCCCAGAAAAATTTTATTTTTAAAATTTATTTATCTATTTTTGGCTGTGCTGGGTCTTGGTCACTATGTGGTCTTTCTCTAGTTGTGAAGCTCGGGCTTCAGTAGTTGTGGCACTTGGTCTTAATTGCCTCAGGGCATGGGGGATCCTCCTGGATCAGGGATTGAACCCATGTCCCCTGCATTGGCAGGCAGATCCTCAACCACTGGACTACCAGGGAAGTCCTATTTCTCATTTTATAGTGTTGATGATAGTCTGAGTCATTTAAAGAAGTTCAGTGAGATTCTGTAAAAAATCAAAACTCAGGCTTTGTAAGCTGGCTGTGGTTCAGTTTTCAGTTTTGTCTCTTTCCAAGTGGATTGTCACAGAGAAGCCCAACATCAAGTAGGATGACAAGCATTAAAGGCTGATAGAAGAGGCAGTTGTGTCTGACTCTTTGTGACCCTGTGGACTGAAGCCCAATTGGCTCCCTTGTCCATGGAATTTTCCAGGCAAGAATACTGGAGTGGATTGCCATTTTATAATTTTCCTTTTATATATAATACAAAACAGACCAAGAACCTTTTACTTAGCTATTACCTTTGAGAAATGATGTGATACGTTCTTTTCCCTTGAGCAAAGATATCCTTTAATTATAAGGCCTCATTAGCTATTGTACTGTTTCATCCCCCAATATTTTTTCTTTCGCCCCTAAATGTTTCCAGTGACAGTAGGCTAATGATGTGTGTGTTGACAGCTGAGAGTGGGTTCATTTCTAAATATATAAGGATTCATCCTAAGCATGGATATCATGACTCATAACACCCCCTCAAGGCATTCTTTCAAAAGACCCCTTCCCACCCACGTCGTACCTTTTCCTACCATCATTGCTACTCTTGCTAAGAGTTATTGCTTACTGTGGAGAACAATTATAGCTTAGTAAAGTGTGTTCTTAGCTGAAATTTCTTGCTCAGTGTATTATCCTAGAGAAGACAGACTTGCACAAATCACAATGGCTTGTAATCTGGCTACCTGAAATACTTATTTGTCCCCCAAACTGATCTGTGATCATAGTGTGGAGAAGATGTAGTTCATTGCTGGAAAAACTTGGCCAGCTTTCTGTGGTGATGGTTTGGCGGTTGCAAGCATGGTGTGATTGCAGGGTGTAGAGCAGGCTGCCCACCCACCCCTGGAATTCCTTTTGCTGAGGATCAAGCTGTTAAAAGGCTAATCTTGTTGGGAGGGTAATACAGTGACTTAAAACTCACTTGAGACCAGCTTTCTACAGGAGAAAGAGCAATGCTGGCCATGTGCAGCTGATGGGAAAAAGGATATATGTTGTGGGCTGGGCCAGTGCTTCTTAACTTGAGTGTACATCTGAGTCATCTCTTCCGACAACAGGCCTGACTCCAAAGGTTGCAGGTGTGCCTGTAGAGTCTGAGATGCTCCCGGGGCTGCCCGGCCGCTGGCCTGGGGTCCACACTCTGAGCAGCAGTTGGCCAGAAGGACACTCTGCTCATTATCCGGCCTCCCTGGGGCTTGAACAGCAGGGATAGGCTGAACCAGAAGCGGGGTAGGCAGTGGAGGTGAGGTCTGGGATTTGGCAGCCTCCCATCGCCAGTGATGACTATGCTGGGGATGCACAGACCTGGAGGCTGGGGCACATGTCCACCCTGCCAGGCACCTCTTGGTGTTTCTCCTGTTGCTGGCTTTCTTGAGCATGGTGCACACAGGGCCGGAATGGCAGGCTGTGCAGCTACTCCTGGTGTTGGCAGGGCCACCCGGGGAGGCACGACTCCTTGAAGAAGGGACCATGCTCTCCCTGACCTGCCCTGTGACTGCCCATACAGCTGACTGCATATAACAGCCCGGGCTTGGGAATCAGATGTGAACTTGAGTCCTAGTTTTGTCACCGACTCATGGAACATAACATGTCTTCTGCAAACTTTGAAAGTGAAAGTGTTAGTTGCTTAGTCATGTCCAACTCTTTGTGAACCCCCTGGACTGTAGCCCGCCAGGCTCTTCTGTCCATGGGATTCTCCAGGCAAGAATACTGGAGTGGGTTGTCATTCCCTTCTCTAGGGAATCTTCCCAAACCAGGGATCAAACCCGGGTCTCCCACAATGCAGGCAGATCCTTTACTGTCTGAGCCATCTGCAAACTTTAGTTTCTGCATTTATGAAATAGAATATCGGTATCCATACACTCGGATCATTGTAAAACTACTGAAATACAGAAGTATTAGTACCCGGCATATCCTAAATCTTCAACACATGCTAGTGTTTCTCTCCCTCCTCATGATTACTCTAATAGTTTGACTTGACGAATCCTTGCAGGTGCCCCCCTCCCTCCTTGTCTTGTGACTGCGGCCACCTGCTCAGTTGTACTGTTTCGTGATGCTGCTGGGACCACTAACCCCAGCAGACAGAGCTTCAAGTTGTGGACTAAGCTACAGCCCAGCGAGCACAGTGGAGGAGCCCAGGCTTCTAGATCAGTGACCGCACTTGGTCGGCCTTGAGTTGTCCTGGGGCCCCAATGTGGTCAGGTCACCGTGTCACACCTTAGCAGCAGGACCCTCTCCACCCCTCTTCCTCTTCCCCTCTAACCATCTCTGAGTCCTTAACTGTAAAGCAAAAGGCAGGTGCACAGAGCTTCCAATATTGATTTTCTGAAACGGAGGAGTGAAAAGCAACAATTGCCTTTGAGAAGTCCCTAAACAGAAACTTGGATTCTGGTGATGAGACACCCCTCTTCCTCTTCCCCTCTAACCATCTCTGAGTCCTTAACTGTAAAGCAAAAGGCAGGTGCACAGAGCTTCCAATATTGATTTTCTGAAACGGAGGAGTGAAAAGCAACAATTGCCTTTGAGAAGTCCCTAAACAGAAACTTGGATTCTGGTGATGAGATAGCCCCACGTGTCCATCCTTGGGCCTCTGTGCCCTGCTTTCTGCACCAGAAGTTGCAAGTAGTGACCAGTCGTGGGCTGGGCTCCTGGACAGACCTCACCATTCTGAAAGGAGCACAGAGAAAGGAAGATGCCAGAGGTTAGGAGGACATGGGGACGTAAGGCAGGAGCCCGATTGAGCTGGCCAAGTGGACAGTTTCAGGCTCAGAAAGTGTTCCCACACTTGGAGTGGGTTTCTTCTCTGGGACCCATTAGTTGGATTGCAGTTCAAGTGGAAGCTGCCCTTTTTCCTTGCAAGTCTCGCCATGAAGCGACCCATATGTCTTAGCTGTTAGGAAGGAGGAGAAAAACGCCCTCTCCACTACTGGCTGCCCAAACCACAAGAAACGGATTCCTTCTCGGGTGCCTGCGCTCGCTGGTGTTGACCTTAATCAGGATCACTCCATCATGGCATCTGCCTTCCTCCCCACACAAGCGGCCCCTCCTGCTGCCACCCAGAGCCAGGACACAAGCTGCTCAGGGATGTTCCAGTGGTTCCTTGACATTTTTTGCCAAGTCATTTGGCCAGGACAGGAAGCAGTATATAATTTCAGTTCAGTTCAGTTCAGT
>SJYT01039983.1:156997-248653 GCA_006410635.1 Cephalophus harveyi
TCCAGTCCTAACTGTTGCTTCCTGACCTGCATACAGATTTCTCAAGAGGCAGGTTAGGTGGTCTGGTATTCCCATCTCTTTCAGAATTTTCCACAGTTTATTGTGATCTGATAAAATACTGATGTCTCATATAGTTTTGTATTGTTTTATCTCCTTGGGAGGCAGTTGTTGGAGGATATTAGAGCTACAGTCTCCACTTGGAGGAGAGGCGCTCACAGCATGTGATGAATGAATTGCACCCTCTTGAGCTGTATTTTTCTGTTTCTCCCTTCATCCCTGATCCTCACTCCTGTTTCCTGGCCCTTCAAAAGCACCTCCTCTAATAGCTTTGCTGTTTAATCTGAAACTTGTGTGTGTGTGCGCTCAGTCGCTTCAGTTGTGTCCATCTCTTTGTGACCCCATGGACTGTAGCCCACCGGGCTCCTCTCTTCGTGAGATTTCCCAGGCAAGAATACTGGAGTGAGTTGCCATTTCCTTCTCCAGGGGATCTTCCTGATCCAGGGATAGAACCCACATCTCTTAAGTCTCCTGCATTGGCATGCAGGTTCTTTACCACTGACACCACCTGGGAAGCCCATACAATGTATAGCTGTATAATTTACGTAAATGTGTTGTGGCATCTAGTTTGGTGTCTTCGTCTTCACGCACTTTGTGTTATGAAGGTTCACTGGCACTGCACGTGAATCTGTTCCTTTGCTTCTCACCACTACATGGTTGGTATTTGTGTGGTCATCAGTAAGATTGTCTTTCAAGTTGGTTTTGTGTAATAAGATATTGCCTGGGAGGGGAGAGTCATATATAGGTGTAAATCAGGTGCATTGAAAGTTACATCAGATATTTAGAACTCATTTTGCATTTTTACCCAGAAAAACATTATAGATAAGAAGCTCTAAGCTATGCCTTGCTGCTGCATAGCTTCAGTTGTGTCCGACTCTTTGCGACCAACATGGACTGTAACTCACCAGGCTTTTCTGTTCATGGGAGTGTCCAGGCAAGAATACTGGAGTGGGTTGCCATGCCTTTCTCCAGGGGATCTTCCCGATTCAGGGATCCAACCTGCATCTCGTAAGTTTCCTGCATTGGCAGGCAGATTCTTTACCACTAGCGCCACCTTGGAAACTATACCTGAAAACCCATTAAGTCCCCAGTGTAGTTATAATGGTGTCATATTCCCCTTTTGCAAGATGGCTGGTATAAACATTCTGGTATAATCCTCTCCTCTCTGTGTAGCTTTGAGGGTATGGGGAGAAAGGGGCCCTAGATTGGGAAAAGGCCGAGAAGGAAGGAAGACCAAGGGAGTAAGAGAGTGGAGAAGGGGCAAAAGTGGGTCCCTGGGAACTGGGGGTCCAGGCCATTGTGTGGAGGTCGGATGATGCAACTTTGGAGCTCACCCTCCCTCCAGCTTCAGACTCTCCTTCCCAGAGCCTGACTGCTCACCCCCATCTGCCATCATCAGATCCAGACCTCGTTTCCGGCGAGGTGGCCAGATTGCTTTTCTGTAGGGTGGTGCCTGCTGGCGGGGAAGGTGTTTTTCCCCATCAGTCCCCTTCTGTGCCAGTGGGCAAAGCGGGCGTGTGCTGTGCCCCGCCCACCAGGCATGCCTGGAGCTGATTCGCTGCTTAACCCACCTGCAGCAGAGGGTCTGTCTGGCTGCCCTGCTCACTGCCCTGGCCGTGTTCCACTTCTTGTCCCTCTGGCGGCTTGAATCCCTGTCCAAGTTCCTAACAGTTTCTTGCCCAGAGCTGGATTTCAGGAAATTGAAGCTTGAAGTTCAGCTCAGTCACCCAGGGCCACCTGATTCCCCACCAATGCTGAGCCAGACCAGGACCCACCAGCTCTCCTGATGCCCACAGTGGCCACACTGGTTTCCACCGCCCAACCACTGTCCCTCACCCGCTGCCCTCTGACGCTTCTCCCCCGGCCTCCCCACTCCCTGCAGCATCACTCCTTATCACACGTGCGCCCTGCTGTGAAGGATGCCTGTTCCGGGTCCTCTCAGGAGCCAGATCCTTGAAGTGGGAGCGTTTGGGACGCAGGAAGCCACCTTGTGTCCAGATCCGAGAGTTCACCCATGGGTGCATCTTTTCATCACAGTGAAAGTTACTTGAGCGTCCTTTCTTTGTCAATAAAGATGCAGGTTCCATCCCTGAGTTGGGAAGATCCCTTGAAGGAGGGCATGGTAACCCCCTCCAGTATTCTTGCCTGGAGAATCCCATGGACAGAGGAGCCTGGTGAGTTCTGCAGTCCATAGGATCACAAAGAGTCAGACACAACTGAAGCGACTTAGCACTCAGTGCAAGTTCAATCCTTAGGGATTCGGCGGACTACCAGCATCACCCTTATCCTGGGCCCAGTGCAGGCCCTGCCTTGGCCTGCGGCTCCGTATAGTCAGGGTGTTCCTGTTGCAGTTTGTGAGATGGCAGGATAATCAAGCTTACATCCTGTATCCATAGGCTATGTGTACTCCTGCAGGAGTAGTTATTTAATTGCTCCTGTGATGGGTGTTTTAAAGGAAGAGCACAGAATTCCAGGAAGCATCAAATGCAGACCAGAGAAGGGGGAGGCTGCGTTGAAACCTATGGGTTCCAAGGGAGTTAGCAGGCTCCAGAGGGCAGGGACGAGGTTATACTCCTGCAGGAGTAGTTATTTAATTGCTCCTGTGATGGGTGTTTTAAAGGAAGAGCACAGAATTCCAGGAAGCATCAAATGCAGACCAGAGAAGGGGGAGGCTGCGTTGAAACCTATGGGTTCCAAGGGAGTTAGCAGGCTCCAGAGGGCAGGGACGAGGTTGCCGTTGGGTCAAGTTGAGTTGAGCTGGGGGTGAGATGTCTCAAGTGGAGATTAACTAGATGGTTGGGTCTGGTGTTTATATGAGGAGTCTGGGCCATGATGTAACCTGGACATAGTGTGGAGGAGGTTAGAGGAGGCTGAGAACTGAACTCTGGGTGAACTGGAGGAGAGGTGAGGAAGCGGGACGAGTCAGCGCTCCACTCTTTGCAGGATCGGCTGCCTCCAGGGGAAGGAGGTAGGTGGAGGGTTTGGTTGGAAGGAGAAGAATTTTCTTGACTTTCAGATGGAAGAGTCATTTGAAAACTGATGGCTTGGAGGGTGTTATGCTTAGTGAAATAAATCAGAGAAAGACAAATGCTATGTTTCCTTTTTTTTAAAAAAAAAATATATATATATATTTTTGGCTGTGCTGGTCTTCATTGCTGCAGGGGGTACTTTCTAGGCGCTTGGGTGTCTCATTGTGGTGAGTTCTCTTGTTGCAGAGCACGGGCTCTAGGGCGTGTGGGCTTCAGTAGTTGCAGCTCCCAGGATATAGACCACAAGCTTAGTTGCTCCATGGCATGTGGGATCTTCCCAGATCAGGGATCAAACCCACGTCTCCTGTGTTGGCAGGTGGATTCTCCACCACTGAGCCACAAGGGAAGCCTCTGTATGTTTTCATTAATCACTGGAGTCTAAAAAATAAATGAACAAATATAATAGAAACAGATTCACAGATACAGAGAGTAAACTAGTGGTTACATGTAGGAAGAGGGATGGGAGAGAGGATTAAGAGGTACAAATTACTGGGTATAAAATAAATAAGAATCAAAGATGTGATGTGCAACATAGGGAATATAGTCAACATTTTATAAGTTTCTATGGAGTATAATCTATAAAAATGTTGAATAACTATGTTGTACTTGTGAAACTAATATAATATTGCAAGTCAACTATAGTTTAATTAAAAAATTAATCAGTTCAGTTCAGTCGCTCAGTCGTATCCGACTCTTTGCGACCCCATGAATCGCAGCACACCAGGCCTCTCTGTTCATCACCGTCTCCTGGAGTTCACTCAGACTCACGTCCATTGAGTCCGTGATGCCATCCAGCCATAAGCATGTGAGATGAGTGCAATTGTGCGGTAGTTGGAGCATTCTTTTGCATTGCCTTTCTTTGGAATTGGAATTTGGAATTATGTATTAAAAAATTAATACATAAGATAAAAGCTGATGGGAAGGAGCCAACAGAAGGCAGGAGAGGAATGGGATCGGAGCACAGAGGGAGGGATTGGCTTTTTGCAGAGGAGTGGGGAGGCTCCTGCTCTGTAGGTCCAGAAGGAAAGAGGGAGCTGTGCAGATATAAGTGTGCTCATGGGTTTGGGATGGGAAGGCAAGGGATTCCTTTTTGATAGTCTTAATTTTACCAGTGAAGGAGTCACCTTTGAGGATGGAGGGAGAGGATGTGGGGTAGTGGCAAGGGGGTCTGAGGATCTCAGAGAATCAGGTTCAGGAAATGGGAGAAACCAGGGAGGCTGCACAGTCAGAACCACAGGTCCCTCTGCGAGGACTCAGCTGTGGCTGAGTGCTGGTGACTGCAGCTGGTGATGGCCACACAGTCGGCCTGGAGCCTGGACTCTGGACTTGGTACATTCCTGCTAGCGTCATCACTTCCCCAGCAGCCAGATGGGGCTGCCATATTTGTAGCTTCTAGAAACAAGTCTTCAGTGTCCTTACTTTTTGGTATCATTTGCTCTAGATGCGACATCTTGGAAGGAGACATTGGATCAGGCACCCGTGCTGACTTACCTGTCAAGGGAGCTGGAAAACTGGCATTTTTCAGCTTCTAAAGGGAGCAGTGCATTCTGTTCCCAGCAGGATTCGTAAGGTGGGAAGGATTCATAAGGTGGGAAGGATTCATAAGGTCGGAGGGATTCATACAGTGGGAAGGGCATTTGGATCCTCAGAAGTCCAACAAGCAAAAGACAAAACTTCGGTCAGGTCCCTTTGTCCAGACTCCTCACCGAGACCTGGCCATGATCTTTCTCAGGGTGGAGGTTGATGTCTCTTCATATGCATAGTCTTTCTCCTTACTGGGGTTTGTTGTTGTGAATACCTGATGGCTCAGTCATAAAGAATCCTCCTTCCAGTGCCGGAGATGCAGGAGATGCGGGTTCCATTCCTGGGTCAGGGAGATCCCCTGGAGGAGGAAATGGCAACCCACTCCAGTATTCTTGCCTGGAGAATCCCATGGACAAACGCGCCTAGTGGGCTAGTCCGTGGGGTGGCAAAGAGTCAGACACGACCACATGACTGAGCATGCACACAATGACGACCAGTAAAAGACCCCAGATGCAATACCATCCACGCTGAGAACTGCCCTTCTAGGGGACTTCATGTTCAGAAAGTAAAGACAGCTTTTGGCCAACGAATAGGTTCTAAGATGAATATTTAATCTATAGCCCCACTGATTTGAAGTGACACTTGACCCTAAAGCTCATTCCAAAAAAAAAAAAAAAGCTCACTAACAAAAATGAATATGCTGAGTCAATTTAAGTGACCAGCATTATTCCTTACAGAAAAGCACAGCTGCTGTCTAAAAGGTCTCCAAAGTGCCCTACCATTAGTAAGCACATTGGAAACCCAGCCAAAAGGATGGTTTTAGCCTCAGCACTCTGATTTAGCATCTTAAGAAAGATGTAGCAAAAGGAGAAGGGAAGAAATGTGACAACTAAATTTAGGAAAGGAGCATTCTGAATGCAGGCTAGAAATGAGAATACTCATTTAAAAAAAATAATATTTAAAATATGTATTACTTTATTTGGCTGCACCGGGTCCCTGGCACGCAGGATTTTTGATCTTCATTGCATCATGTGGGATCTCGTTCCCTGACCAGGGATCGAACCCGGGTCCTTTGCACTGGAGTATGAAGTCTTAGCCACTGACTTGAAATGACACTTCAGCCTAAAGCTCATTCCCCCCACAAAAATGCAGACTAATAAAAAAGGAATATGCTGAGTCAGTATGCTGAGTAGTCTTGGAAAGTCCCAAGAATACTCTCCAGTGAGAAAAATATTGGCAAAGGGGAGGACTGGAACATGATGGAGGGTGTGGACTTGTTTTTGAAAAATGATGATAAATAACACCATTTAGAATCATTTACAGTAAATCATAATCATTGAGAAATACTTTGTTGAACTTCATCATGGTATAAGTCATATGTAGAAATCAGTATTTTTTTTAGGAGTTGTGGAGTTTAAAAATGTAGATTCAAGGAGAAATTAGATACCTTGGTTGCTGATTATTAAAGTTGAGTTATTTAAATCTCTTTGCCTTGGAAGAACATTATTATCATTTCCCTTGTCCTATATAGTTTGTCAAACAAATTCCAGTGCTATTTATTGGTTCAGGGATTGAACTAAATGTCATCCTCAATTTTATTATAAATTAGCAAAAAAAAAAAAAAAAAGTGTGAATGAGGGAAAGTAAGTTTTACAGGGAGAATCAAGTCCTGGACAAAAAATTCCCTGAGAGTTCAGTATAGCAATAGAGATGGATAAAATATTGGACTTCATTGTGAAGGTGAGCTCAGTTCTTGGATTCCAAGGGCTTCAGCTTATTTAAAGTGAAAGTGCGAAAGTGAAAGTTGTTCAGTCATGTCTGACTCTTTGTGACCTCATGAGCTATACAGTCCATGGAATTCTCCAGGCTAGACTATTGGAGTGGGTAGCTGTTCCCTTCTCCAGGGGATCTTCCCAGTCCAGGGATTGAACCTAGGTCTCCCACATTGCAGGCAGATTCTTTACCAGTTGAGCTACCATGGAAAGTAAAAAAAGTGAAATTGAAAGTCACGCAGTCCTGTCTGACTCTTTGTGACCCTATGGACTATACAATCCTCAGCTTATTTAAAATCACCACCAAATCTATCTGTAAATTTTAGTTGTGACAAAATGCTCTTGAGTAACATATGTTAATTTCAAACTCTACCCTTTGTGTCTACTTAGGAAATAATATTAAATAGTTAACATCTACAAGGATTGAAAACCATGCTATATGTCTTCAATCACTTTTTTCCTCCAGAGTTAAGAATTCATCAATCATGAAGTATAGATGCAAATGTTTCACCTTCTACCTGCCTTTTGATTTTTTTTTCTTGAAATCTTCCACTGAAAAATAGCAGTCTTGTCATTTTTCAAGTTATTGGAGTGATCCAAATCTTTAGACTGTATTTCGGCTCAGGGTTTTATTGCATGGAGTTATTGTAGTTATTTTTAATGAGGAAGTGAGATATTTTAATTCTCTTTTCCTTCCCACTTCCTACCCTAGTCCTTGCCTCCTGGTGACTTGAATCTTAATTCCTTAAAAGGAACCTAGGAAGATGTGTTGTTGGTATTTAAATTCTGGGCAGGCAGTCATGTGGGATAAATGGTAGAAATCTGTGCTACTTCAAAGAACAGGAGGAGGAATTATGAGAAAAAAATTTCAAAACAGCGAGGAAACATGCAGTGGCCAGAACTTGTCAGCAATGCAATGTGTTTTCTTTCAAAAGGAGATTCAAGGGTGAAAGTTCTTTCCCGGGATGAGAGATTGACCTGGGACCTCTTAAGACCCTTCCTTTAAGTTTCTGGAATGCCCTACCTTCCCTCAAAGGGGAGCAGGTGCTTTTGGGAAAGAGGAATGCTCTACTTTTTCTCAAAGGGGAGCAGGAGCTGAGGGGCACAGTGACTTTCCTCCTAAGCACCCTCTTTCCGATGGTGCCAAGGTCTGGATTTCATAGGGCAGGGTGGTGATAAACCCATAAGAAAGAAATGTCCTCACCAAGCCGTTGGCAGACATGCTGTTTGGACCAGGATTAAAAGGATCTGTTTTCAGGCCAGCAGAGCCGTATTTTCGTCACTGGACTTGATTGTTTAATGGGGATTGTATTTCATTTTGTAAGAAGTTTTCAAACAAGATTACTAAAATGGAGTTTAATTCCACTTGACCTGCATTTTCCCTTCTCAATTAAAAAGTTTCTATAACATTAAGTTCAGTTCAGTTCAGTTGCTCATTTGTGTCCGACTCTTTGTGACCCCATGGACTACAGCACGCCAGGCCTCCCTATCCATCTATAACATTAGCTCATTAGATAAATTTTTTGACTGGGCAAGAGCCTCAAAGGAAATGTAATTGTTTGGTTCTGGATTTTTGGGGCTTATTTTTTCATAACTCTTACTTGTGTTTTTACATAGATAGTAGGAACATTTGTAATTCAGTTAATTAAAATAAGTGTGTTAAAATGTCTCTCTATGGGTTGCTTATTAATGACACAGGAAAAGGTAACTTTATAATTGGGAAATCTGGTGGACATCTTAAACAAGTGGTTAAACATAGCATCAGTGTTAAGAGGACAGCCTGGCATCCTGTGCCCCCTGGCATGATGCCACAAGAAGAGGATATCCCATGGGTAGTAATCCTGCCAAAATGTTTACCCTGAATCAGATCATGAGGAAATAAGCAGACACATTCAGATAAGGGGACATTTCTGTGATAGAAAGATGTCAGTACCATAAAAGAAAAATCACGGGAGAACTGCTCCAGATTAGAGACGAGAGACTCAAGTGAATGCTATACATGATCCTTGACTGCATCCTGGATTGGAAAAATACAATGGGCATTTTTAGGAGAATCAGGGAAACTCAAATATCCAATTCAAGATGATATATGATTTTTGTTTAAATGATAAAAATTTCATGGGCATCAAAATGTTGTTTATGTAGAAGAAATGTCTGTGTTCTTCGAAGATACATGCTGAAATATTTAGGGTTGAATCATAATGATATCTGAAATTTGCTTTCAAAGGTTAGAAAAAGGTATATGTGTGTGTGCAGACACAGAAAGAGAAAATACAAATGTGGTAAATATTAACATTTGGTGAATCTAAGTGAAAAGCATAGGGATATTCATTGTGCTGTTCCTTGAGCTTTCCTGTAGGTTTGAGAATTATGCAAAATAGAAAGTTGGAAGAAGCCAATCATGAAATGCTGCATTGTGGAGCAATGTTTATCAAATTATAAAACTGTGATACCAGATTTATTTCACATTATAACTTAGACTTTTTTGAAGGAAGTTTCCTGTTTCGTTGAGTCAGAAGTTAATTTTGGATGTGACTTTTAATACATTTGCATAATATTTTACAATTTCGCATGTCTCATTTAATAAATTTCATTTCGATTCAATGATATATATTAAGCACCTACTCTGAGGCAACAGGAGTGATTAAGACACAGAGATGTCAGTCTAGTAGGAATATCATGAAAACAGATATATGACACAGAGCTTAATGGTGGTTTTTAAAATGCAGAATGTAAAATTTGCATGAAGTGGATATTCTTGTCCCTCACCTATGTATTAAATATCTTTTATGATTGTTTTATATTATGATTTTATGGACAAGGAAATAAAATTGCAGAGTGCTTCAGTGATGGACTTAAGAGTCACAGGACTGGGGGGTCAGAGATTTGCTGCTGGAAATTGATTCTTCTCTGCCGTTAGCAGCCCACTGCCGAGAACACTTTGGGGCTCACCTCTGTCTCTGTGTTGCCAACGGGTGCCCACCCCCTACCCCCCAAACTAGGTGGTAACTGCACAACTTTAATATTCAGCCCTTCATTCGTGGCATTCGTTGAACACCTACTGCCTGCATCTGGGGAGGAATGAGTAGATGCTGGGCTGTAGGAGCTGGAGTCTCAGAGGCTTCAGGGTGATGAGCATGAGGATCAGACAGGGCTGGCTCATTCCGCCTGCCCTCCCTGAAGGCTTTTAAGTCAAAGTGCCTTGGGCCGAAGCTTTCCAGGTGACTCAGTGGTAAAGAATCTGCTTGTCACTGCCAGAGACTCAGGTTTGATCCCTGGGTTGGGGGAAGAGCCCCTGGAGGAGAAAATGGCAACCCACTCCAGTATTCTTGCCTACAGAATCCCATGGACAGAGGAGTTTGGTAAGTTGTAATCCATGGAGTTGTAAAGAATTGGACTGAGCATGCATGCTTTCTTATGATTATTATCTGCTTCATTAAAACATTATTTAGGGATTTCCTTGGTGGTCCTATTGCTAAGACTTTACACTCCCACTGCAGGGGGCCCGGGTTTGATCCTTGGTTGGGGAACTAGATGCCACATGCTGCAACTAAGAGTTTGCATGCCATAACTAAGATGCTGTGCAGCCAAATAAATATATTTTTTAAAACTTTATTTAAAGGACTACTTTGTACCTCCACCTAAATGCTCATCAGCAGCATTCAAGCCACTTAGCTTGTCTCATAAACACATGGAAAAAGAATGACAACTCAATCCTTCTCAGTTACTTTTCCCTCTTTACTTTATCTCCCAAATGTTATTTCTTCAAAAATGCACAAAGTGGCCTTCTCTTTTCTGCTTCGAGTGACTCCATAGCCTGGCACTTTCTCATTTCACCAAGGACCCTCCTTTACATCCGTGAGTCTCAAGTGTCGCTCATGCTGCTTTGAAGTGTTTTGAGTGATCAAAGAGCAATCATAAGTAACTGATAACTTGGGTTAACAGAAGGCGCCATTTAGAAGGCACAGCGTTTAAAACTATCAAGTAGAAGAGAATAAGTCCCTACCTGTTGGCTTAACATACGTGAACCCACCGTGAACCCACTCTGGAGGCCGCCTCTCAGTGCCATCTTGAATCTGTACATTCAGGGGAAGTTGGCGGCCACGCAGGAGAGCTTGGCAGGAAGCCACTGCAAGCTGAACCACAGTGGTAGGGAGAGAGAAGCAGAGTCTGTCAGTGAAGACTCAGAAAGAATGAAATGTGCCTCCCAGTGTCTGGGCACAGAAACAGGTGCTGAGGCATCTCAGAATTAAGTGCCTAAGACAAAAGTGGGAGGGAAGCATTTGGAGTGGAAAGTCCTGTTGGTACATGGTGGAATCCCAGGACTTATTAAACTGTATCTGCATGGAAGGCTCAGAATACTGTGGTATGTCTTCCCTTGCTAGATGTGGGATTTTTAAATTTTTATTTTTAAAAATCTTATGGCCGCACCCCTCAGCGTGTGGAATCTTAGTACCTTGCTGGTGGTGGTTTAGTTGTTAAATCATGTCTGACTCTTGCAATCCAGTGGACTATAGCCTGCTAAGCTCCTCTTTCCATGGATTCTCCAGGCAAGAATACTGGAGTGGGTTGCCATTTCTTTCTCCAGAGGATCTTCCTGACCCAGGAGTCCAACCCTGGTCTTCCTGTATTGCAGGCAGATTCTTTACCAACTGAGCTATGAGGGAAGCCCTTAAAGTTCTTAGTTTCTTAACTAGGGATAAAACCCATGGTTCCTGCATTGGCGGATCAGAATCTTAACCACTGGACAGCTAGGGAATTCCCTCGATGTCAGATTTTTAAATGCTATGCTGCTTTCAAGGAATCACGCATTATCTCAGAGTAGGATGAAGCAAAACAAAGAGAGATTCTCTCTGAACCACCAACACTATTTCATTAATGAGAATTTGTGGTAGCAGAAAGTGCAGCTTTGGAAAACCAGTGCACTCANCTAGGGAATTCCCTCGATGTCAGATTTTTAAATGCTATGCTGCTTTCAAGGAATCACGCATTATCTCAGAGTAGGATGAAGAAAAACAAAGAGAGATTCTCTCTGAACCACCAACACTATTTCATTAATGAGAATTTGTGGTAGCAGAAAGTGCAGCTTTGGAAAACCAGTGCACTCAAATATCCATCAAGATGTATTATCACATAGCTCCCTACCTCCTGTCTCCTTATAATGGAATCTTAGCCTATTTGAAAATAATGATGTTTAGAGCTTCTTTGACAGTTATTTCCCTCAGGATGAAACAGATCAAATATAAGGATTGATCAGGTTTGGTGGCATTGCTAATTATCACTGCGTAGAATATACAAAAGTGCTGGATTTTTACACCTGCAAAATGTGGGCATGTTGCTTCACCTCTCAGAGTCACACTTTCCTCATATGTAAAGTGGAATTAATGAAATTTCACTTTTATTGTGAGAATATTTGTGAGATGCTTAACATCTATGGTACCTAGAATATAGTAACCATTAAATCATACACTGTTAAATAAATAGGGTCTTAGGGGGGCATGCTATGATTATAGTATTTTCATGGAAGAGATTAAGAATGTTTAAATTATTATTCTGTCCTGAAATGTTTCATTTGTATTCTCGCTTTCTCACATATCTAAAGCAGTCTTCTCTTGATGTGATCTAAGAGATGTGCCCCTTTTTTTGTTTGGTTGTGCTGCATGGCATGTGGGATCGTAGTTCTCAGACCAGGGATCAAACCCCCACCCCCTGCACTGGCAGCTCGGAGTCCTAACCACTGAACCACCAGGGAAGTCCCAAGCTGTGTAGTTTTTAAGGGAAATATATCTGTTCTGATTCTTCAAACTGGCAGTTCTCAGATTTCCTATGAATTCCTTCAACATGTAATAATGGTGCATGTCTTCTGGGATTTATTTCTCCTATCTTTAGGGATTGCTTTATGGTTTTTAGAGTACCTTACCATTTTGAATTCATTTTTCTCCATGAGACTGGATCATTTTTTCCAAGGATGTGTAGACAGTCTGAGAATGTTAATCTGAACCCACAGAAGCAGATTTTCCAAGATCAAAGAACAAGTGTTTGGGACTAAGCCAACTGAATTTAGGATTTCTGTAATTGGTATGACAGTTCTTCCTTCCATGGAGAAGGAAGAAATCAGACATCTTAGAGTGAAGGATAGTCTGTGACCTAGAGTGGAGATGACACAGGAGTCAAAGTGTGGTTGAGAACCTGTGTGGTTCCTGAGACCTTTCAGGAAGGTCCCCAAGCTAGGAGGTCCTTTTTCCTATTATGGATTTATGTGAGGCCAAATTTTCTTCCAGTACTTCAACCAAAACATATTACAGCAAGTGTGAGAATCCAGCTGTCTTCTATGAAGGCAGACATTCAAAAAGATCTTAAGAATGTAAATTAAAGCCACTGTTTTCACTATAATTTTTTATGCTTTGAAAAACATATGGTATTTTTCATAAAATATGGTATTTATGTTAACATGTAATGGTTTATTATTTTAAATGCATTAATAATAAATATTTTAAATTTTTCTCTGCTTTAATTTTTAATATGGTTCTTATTAATTAACAGTCATAGCCCACTTAAAGAAAAGCTTTTTGAGGTCCTCAATAATTTTAAAAATGTTAAGGTGGTCTGAGACTAAAATCTGAGAATCATCATCCTAGAAATTTTGGCTTCAACATTGAGTTTAGGACATTTGCAATTAGCTAGTAGTTCTGAGACTTAAAAAAAATGACACCTACCGTACTGTTGTATGTGAACAATATAAAAAATGAAATCCCTTATTTTTTTCCCACCCCCAAGGAGTAAAAGGGCCCCACAGGGTCTGAGTACTGCCTCCCTCTCTAACTAGTTGAACTCATTATTGAAATGGCTCTACTGGGCTAGTTAATAAGGTGGCAGAGTCTTCTTTTTTCTTTTTTTTCTGCTCAAGGTCACACAGTTAATCAGTGGTAAAGTTAGGACTTAAAAACTAGTGGTCCAGTTTCATGGTCCATTCTACTGATAGTTGTGGAAGCCCACTCCAGAAAGCTGAGTGCTTTATGGTATCCTATTCACTGTCAGCGAGAACCCGTGAGAAAATTATAATTGTTTAGGAGATGACAAAAGCAAGGCTAAATGGTAGTAATCTTGTCCATGGTCATGCTCCTATTAAGATGCAGCTATACCAAAATAATAAATCCATATGCATCAAAGGACTAATATATGGAGATGATTAGGCCGTTTTTTAAATCTAAGCCCAAATCCTTCCTGTTCTCTTGCACTTCAAGCCTTGTTGCATTTATGTCCTCATCAATTTGCCTGATTCTGGAAGGTCCATTCACCTGCTAAATAAATTTACTTTATCAAATAGGGCTGGCAGAGTTCTCTTCTCAAAGTCATTGTTGAATCTGTCCCCTGGGGTTGGGGAATATGGGGGGTGGGGATAATCCTCACTCATTAACACGTTAGCATATTTGTTTAACACCTGTGTTCCTCGTCATCCTAGGCTCTTTGATAAACACATAGATTCTCAGGGTTCACAGGCAAGCCAGATGAGTTTTGAGAGAAGGGACAGGAGTAGCCTGCAAGGACTCCTGGGGTCCATCACCGAGGCATGCTGGGATTCCAGGGTGGGAGGCTAAAGAATCTGGACCAACGCTGCACTTCATCTCTTTCATACCTTGGCATTGTCATGGCTGTGGGCAAAGAGTGATGAGGATGAACAAGAAAATCAATGAAAGGGAGAGAAATCAGGAGAAGAGGTGATGAATGGAGATGACACAGGAGTCAGAGATGCTCCTTTCTACCCTGCAGCTGCTCAGGTCTCATCCTGCAGCCATGAGCTCTCCAAGACCTGGACCACGGCCATGTCACTCCTGGGAGACGCTTAGGACTGTACTGTCTTCTCCAGGTCTTGGAAGAGCTTAGCACATGATGACTGTTGTTGGACATCAGACATCTCTGAATGTACAGACTTGAAGATGCCATGTAGGCTGGTTGAAATTCAAGGGTATAATGATTAAGATGTGGCAAAGATTAATGTCTAGATTCAGTGGAGGAAGAAAAATGATGACTTGGGGTGTGAAAATGTTAAGCTGGAGAGGTCCAGTCGGCAGTTAGAAGCGGGGCCTGGGTCTCGGGAGGGGCGTGGCTAGATGTGTCGACGTGGGAACCACCATCCCATAGAGACAGTGGAGGGTTTGGATAGACAAGGTGAGATGAATAACTGTTTATCTTTTGCTCTATCAGCTTTTCCAGGTGGCCTATGTTTTAATCAAATTTGCAAATTCTCCTCGCCCTGATCTTTGGGTCTTGGAAAGATCTGTTGACTTTGGAAGCACCTACTCACCTTGGCAATATTTTGCTCGTAAGTAGTCTTACCTACCATGTTATGAGGGGTTTGAATTATTTACAGCAGATCAAGACTGTAGGTTTAACTAGAAAGTTAACCTTTCAGTGTTGTGTGTCAGGGGCTGGTCTGTTTTAACTTTCTAGCTTACCCTCAGAACATCCATTTCTCAAGCATGTGTGCATGAGTACCAGGGATACACATGTATAACTGGGGTTGAAACACCTCTTATGATAATGGTTCTTGCTATTATTCAGGGCGAAGCAGTGTATTTATAGGGCTTCCCAGGTGGCACTTGTGGTAGAGAACTTGCCTGCCAATGCAGGAGACATAAGACATGCAGGTTTGATCCCTGGGTCAGAAAGGCCCCCCGGAGGAGGGCATGGTAACCCACTCCAGTATTCTTGCCTGAAGAATCCCATGGACAGGGGAGCCTGATGGGCTGCAGTCCATGGGGTCGTAAAGACTTGGGGCGCTACTGAAGTGACTTAGCATGCATGTACGCAGTGTATCTGTAACTGGGCCAGAGCTTCATTCCACTTCCTTTTATGTAGAACTAGGAAGATAGTCGGAGAAGGCAATGGCACCCCACTCCAGTACTCTTGCCTGGAAAATCCCATGGACGGAGGAGCCTGGTGGGCTGCAGTCCATGGGGTCGCTGAGTTGGACACGACTGAGCGACTTCACTTTCACTTCTCACTTTCATGCATTGGAGAAGGAAATGGCAACCCACTCCAGTGTTCTTGCCTGGAGAATCCCAGGGACGGGGGAGCCTGGTGGGCTACCGTCTATGGGGTCACACAGAGTCGGACACGACTGAAGTGACTTAGCAGTAGCAGCAGCAGGAAGTAAGTTCCATCTTTATGGATCCTGCCTTTTCACGTTACTTACCTTGACCTTGTCATCTTCACTAATGAAGAATGTCTGAGTCTCTGAACCCTATGATGAATTGAAATGGACCGGAATCTTGCTATAAAGGCATTGGGTTTTCCAGGAATGCTCCTTAGAGGGTAAACTTGTCTAAGGAAGAATGAAGATTTAGAATGAAATCTTCAGACTATTCCTGTTAAAAGTTGCAACAGGGCTTTCAGTGGCCAATATATATATATATTTTTTTAAAATAAATTTATTTAATTGGAGGTTAGTGGCCAATATTTAAGTGGCCTGAAATGGCTTGGTTTTTCTTTCATGAATTAAGAATTTTATTCTAAAATTACATCTAAATATCTTAAATGCTTCTCTGGTCTTTCCCTTTTTGTGTGTTTTCTTAAGGAAACATAAGATTTCTTAAGAAATTTAAAAGAGGACAATATTTTATTGTACAATATAAACGTTTCCTTCCCAGATTCTAAAGTAGACTGTTTGGAACAGTTTGGGCAGGAAGCAAACAGGGCTATCACCCGAGATGATGATGTACTTTGTACTACGGAATATTCCCGGATCGTGCCATTGGAAAATGGTGAGGTAAGTAGCTTTGGGAGGCCTTGAGAGATAAGACTTAAATATGAATATGAAGATGCACATTTTTTATAATTGTGAAACTTGCATTTTCAAGGAAATTTAACATAGATGGAAAGAAACCACATTGAAGATGCCCAGACTGAGTTGCTGGAAATTCTTTTTTTTTTAAATTGAACTATAATTCACAGTGGAAATTCTATTTGAGGTCTTTGATTTTTCTTGGGAAGTCAGGATTCTGACTCCAAGGCCAATAGGTCTTAGATTCTCTTTTCTGTTGGAATATTTAAAAAGTGAATCACTGGTGATTTTGGTGAAGACCCCTCCCACTGCTTCACAAGCACCTTATCTCTCGTAGGAGTAGGGGGATGAAGGGATGGTGGCAGAGCTAAGCCTGATCCTTTTTGGCAGGATCGGTGTCATTTGTCGGGGAGGGTTGCATGTGTTCCTTGTAAAGTTAGCCAGGCTATTGTTAGGGAAGATGAGAAAATAGCGTGGTGGGAATCAGAGAAGAATTCCATAGAGTGAGTTTCAAGTGAGCGTCTTTGAAGGGTGTCAGTCTCATGCTCCTTAGGTAGGGAGATCTTGAGCAGCTGTATCCAGTATCTTCCAGTGATGGGTCAGTGGTTCATGTCTTAATAAATGATTGGGGCTTGGACTTCATCTCCTCAAGCTTTAAAACAGAACGTGGGTGGTCCAGTGGTAAAGAATTCACTTGCCAATGCAGGGGACATGGGTGTGATCTCTGGTCTGGGAAGATTTCACATGCCCCAGGCCAACTAAGCCTGCATGTTGCAACTACCGAGCCCACACTGCAGAGCATGTACATTGCAACAAAAGAAGCCGCTTCAGTGAGAAGCCCTCTCACCACAGCTAGAGAATAGCCCCCACTCAGCACAACTAGAGAAAGTCCACGCACAGCAATAAAGAAGCAGTGCAGTCATAAATAAATAAATTTAAAAATATTAAAAAGCAAAACCTGGGTTTTGAATAGATTTCTTTGTCCCCTTCACTTTTATATCCAGAGACTTCCTTTTTTCAACCTGCTTTAGGTTTTAGCTTCCTTTCTTTGATGCAGCTTGACAAAAATTGTTTCCTTATTTTCATAGATTTTAACATTATACTTTCAACATCTTATAGTGTTTATAGCTCCACAACATGGATACAGCAAAGGGTTTGTGAATGGAAATGATTTCCAGAACCCAAGAGCCCAGGTTTTGAAACATCAAATGACTCAAAGAAACCAAGAGTTTTGGAGCTTTAGTTGTGTGTGTGCTAAATCACTTTAGTCATGTCTGACTCTTTGTGGACTGTAGCCCACCAGGCTCCTCTGTCCCTGGGATTCTCCAGGCAAGAATACTAAAGTGGGTTGCCATGCCCTCCTCCAGGGGATCTTCCTGACCCAGGGATTGAACCTGCATCTCTTACATCTCCTGCATTAGGTGGGTAGGTTCTTTACCACCAGCGCCACCTGGGAAATCTTTGATAAAAGGACTTTTTTTCTCCTCTATGTGTGTGTGGTGGTCCTTTTAGGTTGTGGTGTCCTTGATAAATGGTCGACCAGGTGCAAAAAATTTTACTTTCTCTCATACCCTGAGGGAATTCACCAAGGCCACAAACATCCGCCTACGTTTTCTCCGAACCAACACCCTTCTTGGGCACCTCATCTCCAAGGCGCAGAGAGACCCAACCGTCACCCGGCGGGTGAGTAGCGCTC
Organism: Cephalophus harveyi; assembly: GCA_006410635.1. Taxonomy (NCBI): domain Eukaryota; kingdom Metazoa; phylum Chordata; class Mammalia; order Artiodactyla; family Bovidae; genus Cephalophus; species Cephalophus harveyi. Next base: position 174,860 of record SJYT01039983.1, read on the forward strand.
TTCAGCCAGGACAGCAGCTTTTGGCACTTTGTTTGCTTATTGAATTCATTGCCTCCAGCTCTTTCAACTAAGCTTTTTTTTTTTTTTTTCCAAATTGGAGTTTTTAGATTTCCTTCCTATTTAGGTCATCACAGAGCATTGAGTAATGTTCCCTGCACGCTACAGTAGTTCTCATAGTTACCTGCTGCTGCTGCTGCTGCTAAGTCGCTTCAGTCGTGTCCGACTCTGTGCAACCCCATAGAGGGCCGCCCACCAGGCTCCCCCGTCCCTGGGATTCTCCAGGCAAGAACACTGGAGCAGGTTGCCATTTCCTTCTCCAATGCATGAAAGTGAAAAGTGAAAGTGAAGTCGCACAGTTGTGTCCGACTCTTTGCCACCCCATGGACTGCAGCCTACAGGCTCCTCCGTCCATGGGGTTTTCCAGGCAAGAGTCCTGGAGTGGGGCGCCATCGCCTTCTCCGCTCATAGTTACCTAATAGTATGTATATGTCAATCCCAATCTCCCGATTCATCCCACCTCCGCTTCCCCCTTGGATGTTCGTATGTTTGTTCTCTTCATCTGTGCTTTCAAGTAAACTTTACAGCCAGTAATGTCAGAGGTGTAGGAGATGTTCTTGTCTGAAATATGAGATGCAGTTTAGAAGTTTGGCTGTTAAAGATGAATCATCATATTCAAAGAAGATGAGGGGCAAAAGATGACAGCCATCCTGGTATTAGTCTACTGTTACAACAAATAGTCCCCAAGTGTCAGAAATGAATACAATAAAGGTTTAGTTTTGCTCATGTCACAGTCTGATATGGGGTCAGCAGATGGGATCAGTTCCACATGGTCATTCAGGGACCCAGGCTGTTTCTGTGTAGAGCCACAGCCATCCTAGGATGTCGGACCCCAGGTCCTCCTTGCACTCCCTGCACATGGTCAGCTGATGAGGGAAAAGAGAGAGAGATAGGGAGGACGAGTCTCCTAACCACACAGCTCACTGCCTTTGGCAGGAACTGGTTGTGGGACCCGTTGGACCTGCAGGAGGCTGGGTAATGCAATGGAGAAAAGCGAGGGGTACAGGCATTGGTGAACATCAGTACTCCTTGCTAATGTTAGGTGGCCATCCCTCACTCTCCATGTCAGGACAGTGCCCTGACTCCTGGGCACAGACGGTACCAGCAGAATAAATATCCCTAGTTCATTCTCCTCCCATCCTCTGATCCCCTCCCCTGGCCTCCCAGTGGTCAAATCTAGCAGGAGGCCAAAGGAAAAGAGTCCCTTGTCATCCCATAAAGTTCGGCCCCTGGGCAAAGGGCAGGATGGAGAGGGGTGCATGGTGGACTTGGGAGGGTGAATGGAAGATGCCAGCTCTATTTTATCGAGTCTGGCTTCTTATGTAGGTAAGTCAGAGAGCCGGGAAAGGAAGGGAGAGAGAAAACTCAAGTTTCGCTACAGTTTTGAGTTTTCCGAAAAGGCCAGTCCTCTGGAGTGTGGGTGGCCTGTTTCCTACAATTTCAGCCCCCTTAGCTGCCTGTGAGCTACTGTACATGGGAACTACAACTGGATCCGCGGGTGGAATTTACAAGGGAATTCGGGGCTTTCTGATCAACTGTAGCCAGACTGTTTCCATTCCTCGACATTTGGAGCCTCACCACAGATGTCCTCAGCACATTTTTTTTGTGTGTGTGTCTTTTTGAGGGTTGTAAGGATACTCCTATGTAGGTAGATTTCTTCTCACTTAGATGAATGTAGTCTTCTCTATTAAGTAATTTTTAATTGGAGTGTAATTGGTTTGCCATGTTGTTTCTGCTGTACAATGAAGTGAATCAGCTGTATGTATACATACATCCCCTCCCTCTGGGACCTCCCTCCCACCCCCCATCCACCCCTCTAGGTCATCACAGGGCTCTAAGTTGAGTATACAGCAGTTTCCCACTACCTATCTGTTTTACACTCAATAGTGTATATATCTGGAGAAGGCGTTGGCACCCCACTCCAGGACTCTTGCCTGGAAAATCCCATGGACGGAGGAGCCTGGTGGGCTGCCGTGTATGGGGTCGCACAGAGTCGGACACGACTGAGCGGCTTCATTTTCACTTTTCACTTTCACGCATTGGAGAAGGAAACAGCAACCCACTCCAGTGTTCTTGCCTGGAGAATCCCATGGACGCGGGAGCCTGGTGGGCTGCCATCCATGGGGTCGCACAGAGTCAGACACGACTGACGCGACTTAGCAGCAGCAGTGTGTATATATGTCAGTCCTATTCTCCAAATTCTTCCCACTCTCCCGTTCCCACACTGTGTCCACATTGGAGTCTCTTTTTCAAGAGTCCATGGGCAGATGAATGGATAAAGATGTGGTACATGTATACAATGGGGTATTACTCAGCCATTAAAAGGAACAAAATTGGGTCATTTGTAGAGACGTGGATGGGTCTAGACTTTGTCATACAGAGTGAAGTAAGTCAGAAAGAGAAAAACAAATATTGTATATTAACCCATATATGTGGAACCTAGAAGAATGGTACAAATGAACCTACCAAGTAATTTTTTATGGCATGCACCGCATATATAATCCCCTCTCCCCCAGTCTAGGTTGCTTCTTTAAGTCGAGGAGCCCAGAATACCAGCTGTCCTGTTACACATATCACATATGCAGCTGAGTGAAGGCAGATGGCGGGCTTCCCTCTTGCCATTGCTGCCGTAACCCATGTGCAGAGAGAAACTTCTGTGGTGAAAGCTTCTGAGTGTGCACTTGTCTCAGAAAGCTCACCAATGCTGCATTTATCTGTATTGACAAGAGAGGCTGTTAATGTCTTCAGACTAAGGAAGACATGGCCAGGAAGCTAAGACACTGCACAGCTTTTAGTGAGGAGATGGGAACAGACCCCCAACTTGGAGTGAGTGGGGAGGTTTAGGATGACTAACCTCAGCGACAGCTAACAGATACAAAGCCCCTCTTGTCCTTGTGAGTTCAAAGACTTCCTAACAGATATTCTTGCTGGTGACATCACCTCAGTGAGAAAGATTATTTACACCCCGACCCCCGAATTCCTCACTAAATCCTGTGCATCTCCAGCCAAGGGAAGGAAGGGACCTGGCAGTTGGTGCCACCCGTTGTCACGAGTGGAGAGACCCCCGCCATGCTGGAGACATGCCCTGTCCGTGAGATGGCCACCCACATGGCTGGACCGGTTTAGGGGGCGAGCCTCAGCTGGGTCTGTAGCTATCTGGCCTTTTGGGGCTTGAACCTCCACCTGTGGCTTTATTCACCCTGCCGTAGGCAAGCGGACGTCCACAGCTGCTGGTGGGCCCTGCCAGTCTCAGCGCTGCATCTAATCCATCTTGGTGAATATTGTTCTCCTTTCCTGGAACCGGCACACAGTTGGTGCCAGATGTTTGATACAAAATTATGTTTTTGTTAAATAGATAATGTACAGTATATTGTGCACTATATGGAACTCAGCTTTATATTAAAACAAGAGAGAGAAGCTGGGAAGCAGGCAATCCCTTTCCCAAAGGCTATAGGGTATGCTTCTTTTCCAAGGTAATTTCTCTTCATGCATTTAAAGCATTTAATTAGAAACTTTTCAAAGTTTAGTTTTATTTTTAAAGATTTTTTTTTTTTAATGTGGACCATTTTTAAAGTCTTCACTAAATTCGTTACAGTACTGTTTCTGTTTTCTGTTTTTGGCTTTTCGGTCGTGAAGCATGTGGAATCTTAGCTCCCCAATCAGGGAACCCTGATTGGACGGTGCCCCCTGCATTGGACGGTGAAGGCTTAACCACTGGACCACAAGGGAAGTCCCAATTATTTTTTTTATAATGTAACAAGTTTTGATCATTAGTCATGACAACTATACCATTTTTTTAATTTATTTTAATTTTTTTGTCTTTTGACCACGTGGCATGTGGGATCTTAGTTCCCCGACCTGGGATTGAACCCACGTCCCCTGCATTGGAAGGCGGAGTCTTAACCACTGGACTGCCAGGGAAGTCCCAATTATTTTTTATAATGTAACAAGTATAGTTTGTTAGTCGTGACAGCTGTACCATTTTATTAAACTATTTTTATTTTTATTTTGTCTTTTGACTACGTGGCATGTGAGATCTTAGTTCTGCAACCAGGGATTGAACCCACGTACCCTGTATTGGCTGCACGGAGTCTTAAGCACTGGACCGCCGGGGTATTTTATTTTTTAAAATGGACAGATTCAGCAGGGTGCTATTACATTTGATTGGGGAATGTATTTCTTTTGTAAGAAAAGTTACATCCAAACGTGGCTCCCTTTTGTGCTGAGGGAGGCTTAGGAGACAGGATGGAAGGGAAGAGGGTCAGTACAGGTGTGCATTAAAGATTAGTAAAGTCTGTGTCAGGGCTTAGTAAAACTGACATGTTCTGTTTTCTGCTCTATAGTATTATTACAGCATAAAGGATATCAGCATCGGTGGGCGGTGTGTTTGCAATGGCCATGCTGAAGTGTGCAGTGCAAACAATCCTGAGAAATTGTGAGTACCTTGTGTAGAGTTTTTTAGCTTTCTATGAATGTCTAATTGTTTCAGTGGTGTTGGCATCCTATTAAATACTTATAAGTTCCTTCCCTCGACAGGAATGTTTCAACATCAACACAAAGATGATATGTGTGTCTGTCTCCTCCATCCCAACATCCCGTTTCCCACCCCCACTCCAGACGGTGCCCCAGGCAGCCACAGACAATTGAGTACAATTGGCAGGAGAAATGTTTGTCATCCCTGGCGTATGTTTTCAAATCCTTTTTCATCTTTAAAATTGTAGTACAATACATATAAAGTTTACCATGTTAGCCATTCTTAAGTGGGGGTGGTTTAAGTTCATTGGTGTTCAGTACATTCACAATTGTGCAGCCAACCTCCAGAACTCTCTTCACCTTGCAGAACTGAGGCTCTTTACACACTACACACCTCTGCATTCTCTCCTCTCACAGCCCCTGGCAACACCATTCTACTTTCTGTCCCTATGAATTTGTCTACTCTGAGTGTCTCATAGAAGACACAATATTATCTCTTTGTGACTGGTTTATTTCACTTAGTTTGATGTCCTCGTAGCATGTGTCAGAATTTCCTTCCTTTTTAAGACTGAAGAGTGTTTCATTATGTATACACTGCATTTTGGTGACCCCTTCATCTGTTGATGGACACAGGTCACTGCCACCTTTTATCTGTCTTGAATAATTCTGCTTTGAACGTCAGTGTAACTCTGGGCGTATTTCACATATAACAAGATGCGTGTATCTCTAATGTCGTGTTCTGCAGTTGTATGGATGTTGCGTGTGCTGCTCTGCAGTATGTGTGTAAGTGTGGCCAGGTGTGTTCAGGTGTGTCCAGCTCTTTGTGACCCCATGGACTGTAGCCCACCCGGCTCCTCTGTCCATGGGATTTTTCAGGCAAGAAGACTGGAGTGGGTTGCCATTTGCTTCTCCAGGGGATCTTCCCAATCAAGAGATCGAACCTGTGTCTCTCTGCAATTGTATGCACTCACATTATTACTTCTAGAAGGATACTCTGAAGGGCCAGAATGACCAGATGCTAGATATAGTAATGTTTGTTTCTCAGTGTTTTAATTTAAAGTGTTCAATTCCCCATAGCAGCATTTACCAGGGGTACATTTTACTGTTAGTCAAGTTCAAATTTGTGCATGGCTACACAATGCTAAGGCCTAGCTACAGGTTTGGGCAGAGGTGCCAGCTACCAGTGTACGTGGTAAGCTGGTGATGCCCTTCTGCCCAACTTGAAACAATCTTTAATGCAATCAGCCCCCCTTCAGGGATCAGGTGGTACTCTCTGAGATAGCACTGTGAATGTATCAACCGACCAGTCCTTAATCAGTAAGGGTTTGCTTATTAATGATTAAATATCCTTGCCATGTAACCTCCTGATGGTTGGGCCCTCAGGCACTAGAAGCCGGATCAGGGAAATCCGGAGTTGGAAGAGAAGGAGAAAAGAGTTCACTGTAGGTCTCTGAGCCTGAGATAAAATGGTGCCCTGTGGGAGAGGAGAGGAGAAGTCAGTGGAGAGCGGCTGAGCTTCCCGTTTGGATGAGCTGCTGGCTCTGTGGCCTTGGCAGACCTGCAGGGGTTCTGTACTCTGCAGTGAATTGCTCCCGGCATGTATCATTGGACAAAATGTCTCTCTGTCCCTCAGTGAAAGGCTCAGAGAGCCACTGGTCTACATTAGCACAACTGCCTTGCCTCCCTGTCTGCTGATTGGCTTCTGCCCAACAGGCTGACCTGCACAGATGATTCACTGGAGGCCTCTATGAATAGAAAAAGTCTTATGTTCAAGGTGATTCAATGACCTAATGGAGGGAGCCATGGCTGGGCAATCAGCAATCAAGTAAAACCCATGGCAAGGCAAAAGAGGACTTTAATTAAGCATGGGTACAAGGCTGACTTTGATGTCCGGAAACGTGGAAGGGTCATAGGTTTAATTCTGAGCTTCCTAGCAATCAACTCAAAAAGGGAAATATGCTCAGTTTCATATTTCACTATGATCATAATCTAAAAAGTATCAGTTATATAGGAGAAGGTGAATGTTGACACCGGGACCAGATGAGACGTCTACCTGGAGGTGGATGGAATGGTCATGAAGAGGATTCTCCAGTCAACAACATATTCAGTAACATCCTTCTAACAGGCACAGGGGTAAATTTTCACATCAGTCATCAGCCTGGGCTGAGAGAGAATCAGCAAAAGCAATTATTTGGAGGTGGCAATATGATTCAGACAGGTTCCCAGCTCTCTCTTCTTTTTCTGTACTCAATATAGATCTCCCTATAAGAGCAGTCGGGCACTCTGCTGGTGGTCCAGTGGTAAAGAATCCGCCTGCCAATGCAGGGGACACAGGTTTGATCCCTGGTCAGGGAAGACTCCACGTGCCGAAGAGCAGCTAAGCCTGAGCATCTCGGCTGCTGAGCCTGCACTCTAGAGCCTGGGAGCTTCACCAAGAGAAGCCACTGCAATGAGAAGCCTGAGCACTGCAATGAAGAGTAGCCCCCGCTCGCCAGCACCAGAGAAAAGCCTGCACACGACAATGAAGACCCACTGCTGCCAAAAATAAATACATTTTTTTTTTTTTAAAAGAGAGAGAGTAGTTGGACTCCACAATACCAGAAAAAAAAAAAAAAGAATAATAAGACTGTATGTTCTTTAAGCAGTTTTCCCTAAGTATTTGTTCAGTCCAGCTTAAGCAAATACCTCATTGGCAATGAGCTGAAAGTGCATCTCTGACCAAAACCCATTTGGACTCCAGCTGTTCTGTGCTGCCAGTTAAATCTGTGTCCATCTGCTTTAACAGGCAGCTGAGTTGGGAGAGGAATGATGCATTTTCTTAGGAGAGTAACATTCCCATCTCCCCTGGGAAGGATTAATGGGATCCCCATGAGCACAGCCAAGAATTTTCTTAGTCTCTGTTTTGAATACTCTTTCAAACACAGATGAATAGAAGCTCAGAGCTTGGAGTTAATTCAGTGCCATGACTATAGCTATTTCATTTAAGCCTAGAAACATTTTAAGAAGGCACGTCTATAGTGGAAAAGCTATGACAAACCTAGACAGTGTATTAAAAAGCAGAGACATAAAAAAAAAAATAGACAACACATCCCTTTGCCAACAAAGTTTTGTATAGTCAAAGCTATGGTTTTTCCAGTAATCATGGGTGGATGTGAAAGTTGTGCCATAAAGAAGGCTGAGCACCAAAGAACTAATGCTTTCAAATTGTGGTGCTGGAGAAGACTCTTGAGAGTCCCTTGGACTGCAAGGAAAGCAAACCAGTCAGTTCAACCCTGAATATTCACTGGAAGTGTTGTAGCCACGTGTTCCGGGAAACAAACTCGCTCAGAAGGACAGTGCAGATAGTGGAATGCAGTTTATTACACCGGCGGGCCCAAGGCAGAGTCTCCTCTTAGCCAAGGACCCTTGACCAGTTTCTGTGAAACCTTCTATACCCTAAGTGTACGTGCTCAAACCCTCCTCCCCCAATTCTCTGAAACTAGTCTGAACAAAGGAAAGATACAATCAAAGTTAACCTGTGATTTGTATGCCTTAAACCTGTGATTCGTATGCCTTAAGCCTAGGTAGTTAACAGTGGACAACTATCAGTAGGCCTGTGGTCATACCCCAATAAGCTTAATAGAATTTATGATTCTATTCAGTTACACAGATAATTAGGGTATTCTTTTAGGTGGTGGAGTGTCTAGGTATGAGCCCTGGGGCTCTTCCATCCGGAGGGGTCTGGTTTTCCAGTTGGTATGTCATTTCCATAGATACTGGGCATATAGCTCAAAGTCCACAGTCTGTTCCAAGATGGAGTCCTGCTTTCAAGATGGAGCCTGTTCTGTCTGTCTCCTCCTTCAGAAGGACTGACGCTGAAACTGAAGCTCCAGTAGTTTGGCCACCTGATGCAAAGAGCCAAGTCATTGGAAAAGACCCTGATGCTGGGAAAGATTGAGGGCAGGAGAAGAAGAGGGTGACAGAGGGTGAGATGGTTGAATGGCATCAACGACTCAATGAACGTGAATTTGAGCAAATTCCAGGAGATAGTGGAGGACAGAAAAGCCTGGAATGCTGCAGTCTATGGAGTCACAAGCTTCCCTGTGGCTCAGATGGTAAAGCGTCTACCTGCGGGAGACCAGGGTTCAATCCCTGGGTCGGGAAGATCTCCTGGAGAAGGAAATGGCAACCCACTGCAGTACTCTTTTCTGGAAAATTCCATGGACTGAGGAGCCTGGTAGGCTGCAGTCCATGGGGTCACAAAGAGTCGGGCACGATTGAGCGACTTCACTTTCACTTTCGTGGAGTCACAAAGAGTCAGACCCGATTTACCAATTGAAAGACAACACAATAGTTCTTTGAAAGTAGATTTTTTGTGTTTACCCCATTGCCTTGCTGAGTAATCTGAGCTGTGGCCCGGTGATGGAGCTGTTTTTTGGAGCTGGACCCTTCAAGCAGGGTCCTCTGAGATGTTGTGAGTGACTGTTTCCTGCATTCTTTGTACCTCTGGGCCAGACACCAGGCTGAAAGTAAGAAATCAGACCCATCTCACAGGTGACTCTAGATTTTCGTGAAGATGTTGATACTCCGCACACCTCAGTACCCTCAGCACTTGCTCCTGTGTCGATTTATCGTTATATAAGGTGGTAGAGAAGAGCTGGGAGTTTGATGTCAGACAAACTTCAGTTTGAAATCTGGCTCTCTGTTGATCATCTCCTGAGTTTTGGCAAATATTTAAATATCTCTGGATCTTAGTGTCACCACCTGTAAAGTGGAGTTAATAAGCAGGATGGAGGGACTTGAAATAACATATGCAAAATGCTTGGTTCTCATTGTCACGCAGTGACCATAGATGACCATGATGACTCAGTTTTTCACATAAGAGCAGCTGATCTTCAATTAAAAAAACATAGCTTTTCAGTAATAGATCTGCTTTGTCACATGCCCAGGTTTCGGTGTGAATGCCAGCACAATACTTGTGGGGAGACGTGTGATCGCTGTTGCACGGGGTACAATCAGAGGCGCTGGCGGCCCGCCACGGGGAAGCAGAGCAATGAGTGTGAAGGTGAGCCCTGGAGGAGGGACCCTGGGACGCAAGGCCCCGCCCATGACCCCCCTCCCTCATTTCTGCCTGAGGACTGAACGCACGCATGCTCAGTCGCTTCAGTTGTGTCCGACTCTGAGTGACCCTATGGACTGTAGCCCGCCAGGCTTCTCTGTTCATGGGATTTCCCAGGCAAGAATATTGGAGTGGGTTGCCATGCCCTCCTCCAGGGAATCTTCCCAACCCAGGGATCGAACCCACGTCTCTTATGTCTCCTGCATTGGCAGGCGGGTTCTTCTAGTGCCACCTGGGAGGCCTGCCTAAGGACTGAGGGCAGTGTTTTTCCTGTGCTCGTGAACAGGGCAGGATCATGTCAGTCTCGGGAGTCGAAACTATCCATCCCAACGAGTAACTTACGACTGGAGGTAGAAGTGCCCTGCTCTAAATTCAGATAGAAATATGTGAACAAAAATAGCAACAATAATGACCATTTATATATATATATATTAAACATGCACCGTATGCAAAGATTGGGCCGAGTGCTTTGGCAATTGGCCTCTCTTTTTAGCAATCTAAAACGTGATGCAGCCACTATTAAACTTTAAATCCTTACAGTTTCTTAGGATGTGATACTGGATTGGAATCCTGATTTTTTTGAGGACTGACATCCAGAGAAGGTGGTGAGATTGATGTCTAAACAGAGAACTGGAAGCACCAAGGGAATAGGACCGAGGGGGATGTAGGGTGGAGGGGACCAGAGAAGGAAGGAAGAAAGGCGAGAGGCTGTTTTTAATTATGGGCACAATATAAAGCAAAAAAAAAAAATGTTATTTTAACGAACAAGCCCTATGACAGCCAACTGAAGATTTTCTTTTAAACCCATTTTCTTAGAAATTCACATATTTATTCCACTTGCTAGAAACATTTTTTAACTTGTCGTTATTGACTCTGGAGATTGTGGCTTATTTTTTCCTGAATATTCTTAGCATTTGAAGATGAATTTGCTTTTATGAAATGACCAAAAGGTGTTTGGATCCAGGTTTGTTGAACTAGGGGGCTTCCATGGTGGCTCAGACAGTAAAGAATCTGCCTGCCATGCAGGAGACCCAGGTTTGATCCCTGATTCAGGAAGAGCCCCTCCTGGAGGAGCGCATGGCAGCATACTCCAGTATTCTTGCCTGGAGAATTCGATGGACAAAGGAGCCTGGTGGGCTACAGTCCATAGGGTCCCAAAGAGTTGGACACGACTGAGTGACCAACACTTTCACTTTTTTGTTGTTGTTGTTTTAACTAGATGGGTAAGAAAGCATTTTGGCCAAAAAATTCTTGTAACTGTTAAGAAATAAGACTGTGATTTCTGTAACCAGCAGAATTACTTAGAATGCATTTCTGGTGAGAAGTTCCAAGCGAGCTTTGAGAGATGCTAGCCTTGTTAGAAAGTATGGATGCTGTCTGGGGGAATGCTCAGGTGATCTCCAGGTCCAGGGTGTTACCTGGATGGCTTGATAGTCAAAGCTAACAGGTTCCTTTTCATTGAATCCCCTACTTCTTATCCCTAGATAATAGGGCCAAAAAGAGGGAAAAGTAATAATCAGGGGTCGTTTCTTTCAACACTTTCAGATGCTGGTTTAAAATAGTTTGATTGAGTAAATGTTACACATAAACTCCAACATTGGTCATATGATTTGTTTTCCAGACTAATGGAACCCCTCAGTGAATGACATGCTTACTCCAACATGTGTGATGACTTTTAAATAATTTCCTTTCATAAGTTTTTAACTTTCTTACACTTGCCAAAATGGTTAAAAATTACAGGCTGCATGTGGAAATCAGACCTAGTAAGATATTTGTTAGATGCTGTCTAAATTCCATGTGAGTTACTGCAATTCAAAATAAAGACTTCTGAAGAAATAACTCATTTAGTAAATAGAAATACCTAAAAAAAATCATGGCACCACTGAGGAAATGAAAATAAGAAAATGTTCAAGCTCTTAAAAACAGATTAACTGGGGACTTCCCTGATGGTCCAGTGGTTAAAATTTCACCTTCCAATGCAGGGTCTGTGAGTTGGATTCCTGGTTGGGGAGCTAAGATCTGCATTCCTCAGGGCCAAAAAACCAAAACATAACACAGAAATAATGCTGTAACATATTCAATAGAGACTTAAAAAAACAGGTTAATTTGGAATTCTAACTCAATCTTCTTCCCTAATAGATTTATCTGAGAACTTGATTAAAATATACAAATTCCTGGAAAGATAGAAAATTCAATCTAGGTGGAATGTAGTGAATATATATTCTACCTAAGAGACAAGAAGAATTTTACTTGTGTTAAATCTTTTTCATCTTGGCAATGATGAAAATCCTAAATGGGTTTAAACTATATTTTCTAATTTTATAAGTAGCATATATTAATTGTAAATAATTTGGAAATTATTTCTTAAAGTAAAATCATTAATACTTTCATTACCCTACTGCTGCTGCTGCTAAGTCGCTTCAGTCGTGTCCGACTCTGTGCGACCCCATAGACAGGAGCCCAACAGGCTCCCCTGTCCCTGGGATTCTCCAGGCAAGAACACTGGAGTGGGTTGCCATTTCCTTCTCCATTGTGTGAAAGCGAAAAGTGAAAGTGAAGTCGCTCAGTCGCATCCGACTTCTAGCGACCCCATGGACTGCAGCCTACCAGGCTCCTCCATCCATGGGATTTTCTAGGCAAGAGTACTGGAGTGGACCAACAGGCTCCCCTGTCCCTGGGATTCTCCAGGCAAGAACACTGGAGTGGGTTGCCATTTCCTTCTCCATTGTGTGAAAGCGAAAAGTGAAAGTGAAGTCGCTCAGTCGCATCCGACTTCTAGCGACCCCATGGACTGCAGCCTACCAGGCTCCTCCATCCATGGGAGTTTCCAGGCAAGAGTACTGGAGTGGCTTGCCATTGCCTTCTCCGCATTACCCTAAGAGATCCACTATTAATATTTTGTTAGGTATTCTAGTATTTTTTCATACACACTTTAAATGCTCGAGTATATTCTTTTATACAATTTTATATCTGGATCTTTTTCACTTAGTATTTAAAAATATTTTCCCATATCATTAAAAACTCTTTGACATACTTTGTGATGGCACATGGTATAGTCATTCTTGATTCAAGTGTATCTAAAAAGTGTTTGTTTTGTTGAGTCCTTACTGAGTGCAGGGCACCATGCTCTATTACAAATAAAACATGAGCAGTGCTTGACTTCATAGACTCAGTCAAGCAAATATACTGTTGTTTGCTTAGCCATTTCCCTGTGGTTAGATGTCAAGATTACTTCCATTTAATCACTATTATAGATAAAGCTGAGATGAAAGGCTTAGAATGTTGACTGAGAGAATAGGTTTTGGAGGCACAGAAAGACAAGTCAGGATTCTGCCTGTCTGACTTGTGAACTCTGTGAGTGAACACTTCCCTTAACCTCTCTAAGCCTCAGTGTCCCCATCTGGCCTATGGACATCATCATACCTCCCCTAGAAAGTTATTATGTATATAAAATAAGATAATGCATGTAATGCTTTCTGTAGTGTATCAGGAACTCGGTTATTCTTGGCAGTAGGAGTAGTAATATTCAGTTTGTGCAGCTTAACTGGCATGTTGTTGTTGTAGTTCAGTCTTTATGACCCCATGAGCTGCAGGATGCCAGGCTTCCCTGTCCATCACCATCTCCTGCAGCTTGCTCAAACTCATGTCACTGAGTCAGTAATGCCATCCAACCATCTCCTCTGGCATCCCCTTCTCCTCCTGCCTTCGATCTTTCCCAGCATCAGGGTCTTTTACAGTGAGTCAGCTCTTTGCATTAGGTGACCAGAGTACTGGAGCTTCAGCTTTAGCACCAGTCCTTCCAATGAATATTCAGGGTTGATTTCCTTTAGGATTGACTGGTTAGATCTCCTTGGCATGTTGATTTATCTTAATTTGTTGTAATTACATATCTTATTTTTTTGAAAAGAGAAACTTTCTCCCATTTAATATCAAACAAAAGAGGGTATAAATTGCATATAGTTGTAGGCTGATCTTTGTGTAAAAGTCTCTAGAATTTTCCACTCAGGGTATCCATGGTGTTCCAGAATGGACTTTCTTGTTGTTCAGTAAGCAGTAATCCTCTCGGAGCGGGGGGTGCAGGGGTTTACTGAGGGTCTCATAGTCACGATGCAGTACTAACTTAGAATGCTCTTTCCTCAGCATGCAACTGCCATGGACACTCCACCGACTGTTACTATGATCCAGATGTGGAGAGGCAGCAGGCAAGCTTGAATATCCAAGGCCTCTATGCCGGTGGAGGGGTCTGCATTAACTGTCAGGTAAAGCACTATTTATGTCAGCCTAGGAAATGAACATTCAGGAAGCCCCACTCTAAAACAATATTACCAGCTTCCCTGGTGGCTCACTGGTAAAGAATCCGCCTGCCAGTGCAGGAGACATGGGTTTGATCCCTAGTCCAGAAAGATAATGCATATGCCACAGAGCAATTAAGCCTGTATACCACAACTATAGAGCCTGTGCTCTAGAGCCTGGGAGCTGCAACTACTGATGCTCGTGTGCCCTCGAGCCCATTCTCCACAAGAGAAGCCACTGCAATGAGGAGCCTGGCACCACAGCTGGAGTGTAGCCCTGGCTTACTGCAACTAGAAAAAAGCCCATAGAGCAACAAAGACCCAGCACAGCCAAAAATAAGTAAATAATATATATAATATGTAAAAATATTTTTTAAAGACATTTATAAGAAATTTAAAAAATAAAAATAAATGATGTCAAGAAAGTGATATGCAATTGAAAGGATTTTCTGACACCCTTTCTCCACTTTTGTACATAGGAAGCCTGCTTGGCTGGATGTAATTTAGAGATTGTAGGGAAAATGGACTGAGGGATATTTGCCCAAACTCTGTTGATTAGAGTTTTGGGTCTTTGCCTAATTGGAGGGGAGAATTCCTCTCATCTTGACTGCTATCCATGTTATAGTAGAAAGGCTCTGAGATAGGACAAATTTGTATCAATTTCCATGCTGACTTTAAATCCCATTTTCAAGTGGATTCTGAGTCTAGAGGAAGTATGTCATGATCAGTTAATGATGTCTGCCATTGACATTGAAACCAAATAAGAAGTGATTCTTCATCCTTTCTGTAGAATGATTGGGTTCACTGGAATTTAGCTAAGAGGTGTATATAGCAGAGGAGGGTATATGTATATCTGCCTCGAGATAGTCATTAAAAATTGTGTAACGTGTTCATGAATTTAGTCTATATTCTGTCTTGTTTGCTTTTAGAATGGTATTTTGTTAATGTTGCCATTAAAGAGGCACTTTACATGAGGTGCCTATTTGTATGGAACCAGGGATATGACCAACCTAGACAGCATATTCAAAAGCAGAGACATTACTTGGTCGACTAAGGCCCGTCTAGTCAAGGCTATGGTTTTTCCAGTGGTCATGTACGGATGTGAGAGTTGAACTGTGAAGAAGGCTGAGTGCCAAAGAATTGATGCTTTTGAACTGTGGTGTTGGAGAAGACTCTTGAGAGTCCCTTGGACTGCAAGGAGATCCAACCAGTCCATTCTGAAGGAGATCAACCCTGGGATTTCTTTGGAAGGAATGATGCTAAAGCTGAAACTCCAGTACTTTGGCCACCTCATGCGAAGAGTTGACTCATTGGAAAAGACTCTGATGCTGGAAGGGATTGGGGGCAGGAGGAGAAGGGGACGACCGAGGATGAGATGGCTGGATGGCATCACGAACTCGATGGACGTGAGTCTGAGTGAACTCCGGGAGTTGGTGATGAACAGGGAGGCCTGGCGTGCTGTGATTCATGGGGTCGCAAAGAGTTGGACATAACTGAGCAACTGAACTGAACCGAACTGAGGGATACACACCCTCAGAGAGACCCACCATTCTCTGCATGTCTCCCTCTCCACACATTTTATATCATCTGTCATCACAGTTAATTAAATACAAGTAAATATGCACCATAGGTTTGCTATGAATCATTGGGCTTTGTGAATAAGTGGAAGATCCCAGGATCTTGTTAAAGCTCTGTATTACAGGACCTTCCATTGATTTGCATGCATATAAAAGCTGCAGGTGCCCTGGATGGTCTGAAATTTGATGAAGGATATTTATGAAAACCCTATAATGGACGTCATGTTAGTGATGAAGTACTGAACTCTTTCCTTCTAGAGACTGGGAACAAGAAAGGATTCTTGTTACAGTGTCCTGGAGGACCCAACCACTGCATAAGACAAGGGGAAAAAAAGTATTAAGGTCAGAAAGGAAGAAGTAGAACTAGTAGAACTGTTTCTATTTGGAGATGACATGATTGTTTATGTAAAAAAGCCTAAGTATACAAGACAATTACCAGAACTAATAAGTGAATTTAGTAATATTGTAGGGTACAATGACAATATAGAAAAACTAATTGTATTTATATATACTAGTAGTAAACAATAGGAAAATGAAATTAAAATTTGATTAAAAATAATATTAAAAACAGAAAATGCTTAGGAACAAATTTAGCAAAAGACATGTAAGATCTCTCTGTTAAAGCTAAAAAGCTTTGCTGAGAGAAATCTAGAAAAAACTAAATAAAATAGAAAAATATAACATATTTATGGATTAGAAGACTCAGGAGTATTAAGATATCAGTTTTCCCCAAATTGCTGTACGAAGTTAATGGAAGTTCTTTTTTATTTTTTATAAAGACGTTGACATGTGGATTAAAATTTATATGGTTATATAAATGACCTAGAATATTCAAAGTTGTCTTGAAGAAACTAAATAAAACTGGAGAACTTATCATACTTCAAGATTAACTGTAAAGCTACAGTAACTGAAACACTGCTACTGACCTAAGGCTGGAAGAACAGATCAGCATTGCACAACAGGAAGCACAGAAGCAGGCCCAGACTTGGGTCATTTTATGTCCACAACAGACATTTATTTTTGATAAAAGTACCGAGGCAATCTAATGGCAGGAGCTGGGGAGAGAAAAGAAAGTCCTTTCAACAAATGGTTCTGGAGTAACTGAATTTTATATGGGGAAAAAGTTAGCTTTGACCATTCATCTCTAACATACACAAAAAACTAAATTGATATGGATCAGACCCAAAATAAAGTTAAAACTTTAAGCTTTAGGGAAAAATATAGGAGATAATCCTTATGATTCAGAGGATGAGCAAAGTTTCCTTAGGTCACCGAAAACAATAACCATGAAAAAAAACAAATTAGACTTCTCAAAATGAAAAACTTCTGCTCACAAAAGGCACTGCAGAAAATGAATAGGCAAGACATGAATGGGGAGAAAATATTCCCAAAACATCAATCTGCAGATTGGTTGGTATCCAGGATGTATAAAGAACTCCCACAACTCAGTAATAAAAAGACAAATAACTTAATACAATTGCAGATGGTTTGAATATCCACTTCACAGAAAGTGGATGTACGAATGGTCAATAAGCATACAATAAACACTTCATAAAAGTGGATATATGAGTGGCCAATAAGCATACGAAGGGCTTAATGTCATTAGTCACCAGAAAAAAATTGGGACCCAAGTTCAACCTGATGTGCTCTATCAGAAGCCATGGTGGCCAACAGCAGAGTTGAGGGGTCATTGGCATTTGATGGAAGAGAGGGTGGACCACAGCCGTTTCCTATTTGCCCAAGATGTTTATGCATGTAAATGAAGTCAAAGACGTGGCCAGTGTTGTTTTGACCTCAGTGTTAAAGTGAATTCAGATTTTAGCCCACAGGACAAGAAGTGGTAATAAATAAAAGTCTGTAATTAATAAAATCATATTAAAGGGAAGAGGATCCAGAAAGGGTCCTTGCTCTCCTCTCTGTGTTCTATGCAGACTCCTTTTGAATCAGTGTGTTATGTTTTTTTTTTTAAAATTTCCTATTGCCTTTCCTTTCATTAATGAAAGAATATTATCCTTCTGACTGTTTCCAAATTGGAAAGAGGGGCAGAATTGAGCTAGATCCATCATTTATAGTTCTTGGAAATTGATGGTGCATGTTGGGTATTTTGATTTTCTGGCAATTACAAGGATTAGCTGTGAAATATAAAAGGCTGCCTTGTATTGTACTTTAAAATGAGCTTCGTGTGTGAGGCACATGCCTACATTTTCCATTCTCATAGCAGAAATGTTTGGGAAATGGTTTCAGAGTAAAGCAAAGATAAAGTTTTGGAATGATGAGAGGAGGAGTTGTAGATGCAGTTTCTTTCAAAACTGAAGAAAAAAATACACACGTGGCCCTTTGTTCCCAGGGTTAAACCTAAAGGTGATCTATTATCCATTCATCACTGTCGAATGAAGCTTGGAAGAGTGGCCCTCTGGAGTTTTTGCTCACTCAGATGTCAGGTGCTTCAGTAAGAGGTAGCGAGGAAAACTTTGCCTGTTCAGTTTGTGGTCTCATTCCCTCTTCCAATGGGAAAAAATTTCCAGAGCCAAGTTCAAGCCAGTGTCCTGTGATAAATCTTGGAGATTCAAGGTCAAGATCTGTGCTTTTTTTTTTCTTCAGTAATTTTAACATTACAGTTGTGTATGACAGAATTATTTCTCAGGATGAATAGCACAAAATAAGTGCTTCTTCTGTATTCTTCCCTCTAAGTTTCTTTTGTTTCTTTCTAGCATAACACAGCCGGTGTAAACTGTGAGAAGTGTGCTAAGGGCTATTACCGCCCTTACGGCATTCCGGTCCCTGCCCCTGATGGCTGCATTCGTAAGTTTCATTCCAACCTGGTATGTCTTAGAATTCTGGGAGATCATTGGGCTAAATTACGATTGGCTAATAATTCCTTTTGTTTTCTCTCTCTCTTCATATTATTGGTTCTACTCCTTACTAACTGTGTGACCTCAGTTACATAGTCTCTCTGAGAATCAGATTTCTTCTATATAAATGGAAATGACAATCTAGTCTCTAAGATTAAGTGAATTGCCATCAAAACCACCTAGGAAGGGATTTCCCTGGCAGTCCAGTGGTCATGACTACGCTTCCAGTGCAGGGGTCATGGATTTGACCCCTGGTTAGGGAACTAAGATCCTATATGCCATATAGCATGGCCACAAAAGAAAAAATAAACAACAAGAAGAAGAAAATAATTTTTTAAAAAAGAAACACACCAAAAAACCACCTGGGAGAATACTGAGACTTGGGCCTGTCCCTTACTAGGCCTGCAACAAATGTTTTCTGTTGTTTTGGCATGTTTCTGTGATCTCCAGTAATTTCAGATTTCATCAGAATTAGCATAAGACACATAGCAATGGTTTCATAAGGATTTATGAATAGTCATAATATTCAAAATAGTTATGATTCATTGAGCCCTTGCTATACACAAGGCATTGCCTGAATAATTTCACAAATTTCTCTTCTCACAACAAACTTAATGTATTATTAGTCTCCTTTTTAGATGTAGAAAAATCAAAGGGTTTTAGTAGCTAAATATTTTCACCCAGGTGACAGAACTACTAACTCGTAGGTTAGAATATTGTTCATATCTGTCCAGTGCAGCTGTAACCTACCGCTTCCATTGTACAGAAAAACACCATTTTTTTCCCCCTGTGCAATTATTAGCCATAGATCAAATTATGGACTTTGTTCAGCATGTGAAAGTTATTTGATTCTTTTATGTTCTCTGGCTATTGCAGTTAGAAAACAATTCCATTCCTGAAGTTGACTTCCGTGCTCACCTTCCCCCCAAATTCATTCATTGTATCATTAAGGTTTGAGGGCATCATCGTTGTTAAAAGTGGGTCTCTGTTTTCCCTCGATCTTCCACATCATCCCATGAAGTATGCCCATCATTTTTCTTGTGTTCACAAAAAATAGGCCTTGGCTAAGGAAAACAGGACGTTGTGAATATAGTCTTGCCTTATTAGGAACCTCAGTTTTCCATCACTTTTCTAGTTTCTTTGTCACTGAAATGGTCTCCTGGAGGTATTAGAGGCATAGCATTAAGAATCCACTGGACACATGAATAATAACAAATTAAACAAAGGACCTCAGGAGAGGCCAGGCTTGGGGGATGCTTGGTGCTCATGACTTCTGCAGCCTCCTAGGTCCTCACTGCACAGGTACTCAGCTGAGCTGTGACAGTATTTTCGCTGCCCAAGGTGGGGACTTTGGCCGGGTCAGGGGAAGTGAGGGCATTATCAAGCATTTTACAGCCCAAGTTGTCCCTCTGGAGTGCAAACCTGACCATCATGTCGGTCACAAAAACTGCCTTCAGTAAGTCTTATCATTTGATTCTAACATTTGGATTATGGATGTGATTTTGCTGTGCGGTCCACGGATTATATATCAGTGTCTAGGCATCTCACACTCATGTCCACAACACAGCTATGTAACGAGGAGCACTCTGGACATTGGCAGCTGGCTCATAGCCAGGAGAGGCTCTGCCCACCCAACCCCTCCAATGGGGGGACAGTGCCTTTTGCCTCTTGCATGGTGAGCTGAGTGGTGCTCACATCATAAACCACATCCTGGAGGCCTTCCCAGTGTGGGTGCTCATTAAAGCCTGTCTCTGAGGGCCACGGGGTTGGGTCACTGCAAACCATCCACCAGGTATGAAGTGGAAAGCAGTGCCCTTTCAGGAACACATGTGGACTGGATTGCCCAGAAAGTTAGTTTGGATTTTTCCGTAGCACCTTATGAAAATACCCAAATGACCTTTTCAATCAACCCAGTAATAAGGACATTAGGAAATACTGGCCTTAAGAGGTACAATGAAGGATGGACCCTCTGAAACCGGGGTTTCTCTTAGCCTGCAGCTGCCACCCGGAGCATGTGGAGGACTGTGAGCAGGGCTCCGGCCGCTGCACTTGCAGGCCCAACTTCCGCGGAGACCACTGTGAGGAGTGTGCGGCCGGCTACTATCATTTCCCAGTTTGCTCCAGTAAGTCCTGGTGGTAGAAGGGGAGGCCTGGCTCCTTGGCTCTAACCTGGGCTTTGTGCATCAACCCCTGAGGACGTGGCAGGCGGGGTGGGGAAAGAGAAGGGGACAGAAATAGGGCCAGGAAGGCTGTATTGGGTTGGCCAAAACTACGTTCATGTTTTTCCGTAAGATGTTACAGGAAAACCCAGATGAACTTTTGGGCCAACCCAGTATTTGTGTGGAAGTGTTTCCCAAAGTCTGGAACATTACCTTTATATAAGTATGTTCTATAGTGTTATTTATCTCCAAAGTATTAGGCTATATCATAGACATGACCATCTCATCAGACCTAAGGGGCAAATATTGGCAATTTGAACTTAATAGTAATCCATGTGTGAAGTTTTTTTTCATAAACCTAGAAAAAATGTCACGGGCTTCCAGATATTTGTTTGCACACACACATGTGTATGTTGTATTTCTGGTGGCTAAGGGATGTTTCTGCTCTTACCCACTTTACAGAGGAGCCCCCCCATCCCACCCTATTGTCATGGCCTAAGAGAATGGCTCAGTACCTCAGAGAGAAAAAATATGTATCTGTTAGAAACACTGAGAACAGGGAGCAAGTGTGTTAGTCGCTCAGTCGTGTCTGTCTCTTTGGGACCCCATGGACTCTCCAGGCAAGAATACAGGAGTGGGTTGCCATTCCATTCTCCAGGGGATCTTCCCAACCCAGGGATCGAACCCAGGTCTCCCACATTGCAGGCAGATCCTTTACTGTCTGAGCCACCAGGGAGGAACACGGAGCAGGAGAGTCTGAAATCTGCTGTGCAGGTTGGGGCAGGAGCCATGGTTCTGTTCGTATTAGCGTGGAAACTGGAGTTTGGTGTCAGGACAGAGAAACACTCTTGGGAAGAGGCTGCCACACTGAGACCTTAGTTGTTGCCCATTCCCACCTCACAATTCTGCTATCCTGGGAAAATCACATTGAGTTTGAGGCTGTGCAGACAGGACGTGTGTGGCCCCAGCTGGTGTGTGGTCACCATCTGGCCCCGTACCCACCTGCAGTCCCAGGGTCACTGTCCAATAAGGACCCACTTCCCCTGTCGAGTGTCCCAGTTTGGAGGACAAATTATATAACCATCTTAGAGTTAAAGGAGCCGACTTTTAAGCCCACACATAGTAACATTAAGCCCTGAATCAGGGCTTAATCAATTTAGAATCCTTAATTATTGGACAGAGACTGAGCAGAAATTGTATTTTCATAAGCAAAGTTTTAGAGTAAACACTTGTAAGGAAACATTTTTTAAAAACTAGTCTCAATTTTATATTAAAGAACAATAAAGATACTAAAGGGACTTCTCTGGTGGCCCAGTGGTTAACAATCCACCTGCTAGTGCAGAGGACACAGGTTCGATTCCTGCTCCAGGAAGATTCCACATGCCTTGGGGCAGCTCGGCCCGTGCAACACAACTACGGAAGCCCACAAGCCTAGAGCCCATGCTCTGCCAATCAGTAAGGGAGTGAGTCTGAGACTGAAGGGGGGGCCTTTTTGAAGTTGCCTTAGCGAGCTTGGTCCTGCGGTAGCTCCTGGAGCTGCAGCCCTCTTGGCAGCTCTGGGAGACAGCAGAGAACTTGCTCAGCGTTCCCCCAGCTGAATGGGGAACTTCAGTCACCTGCAGGGTGGGGAGGGCTGCCTCTGGGGCATCAACTCTCCGGACCTGGCCTGCAGGGGGGCCGAGGAGTGGCTGCAGCCAGAAAAGTGCCCAGGGAAGAGAGTGGCCGAGTGTGCGGAAGCAGGCTTTGGGGTGGAGAGGTGCTCTGCCTACGTAATCCCTGATTCTGCACGTGTTTTATGAGCACCTACTATGTGTCTGACACCCTTCTGGCTGGAGGGGACTTAGCAGTGAAATAAATTTCCCAGCTCTCCTACAGCTTATACAATTTATATTTTAGTTGGGGGTAGGGTGGGGGCAACTCATAAGGTAACATATTTAACATATAAACAAGTAAAATCACAAACGTGTTAGATGATTAACATGTAGGGTTGTGTCTTGTACAAGGTGCTCCTTTTAAATGGGAGCCATTCACAACGGGGAACTTACGCATCCCTCAGGCTGTGTCTCGTATTATTGTTGTAAAATATTTCAGTTAAGAATTTCCAAAGGCAGGTGATGGATCTCACAGATTCAAGGTTATTTTGGGGATATTTGAAGTTACTGACTCCCTATAATAAAGGTTGGCCAGATTTCTGTTCATTTAATCTCATTAAAAGGATCACAAAAAGATACTGATTTATTTAAAGAGAAGTAATCCATCTGCTTACTTTGCCAACAAAGGTCCATCTAGTCAAGGCTATGGTTTTTCCAGTGGTCATGTATGGACATGAGAGTTGGACTGTGAAGAAAGCTGAGCGCCGAAGAATTGATGCTTTCGAAATGTGGGGTTGGAGAAGACTCTTGAGAGTCCCTTGGACTGCAAGGAGATCCAACCAGTCCATTCTAAAGGAGATCAGTCCTGGGTGTTCATTGGAAGGACTGATGCTAAAGCTGAAACTCCAGTACTTTGGCCACCTCATTCAAAGAGTTGACTCATTGGAAAAGAATCTGATGCTGGGAGGGATTGGGGGCAGGAGGAGAAGGGGATGACAGAGGATGAGATGGCTGGATGGCATCACTGACTCGATGGACATGAGTCTGAGTGAACTCTGGGAGTTGGTGATGGACAGGGAGGCCTGGCTTGCTGCAATTCATGGGGTCGCAAAGAGTCGGACACGACGGAGCGACTGAACTGAACTGAAATGAGTCCATCTGCAATACAGGAGACACAGGAGATGTGGGTTCGGTCCCTGGGTTGGGAAGATCCCCTGGGGGAAGAAATGGCAACCCACTCCAGTATTCTTGACTGGGAAATCCCATGGACAGAGGATCCTGGCTGGTTACAGTCCATGGGGTTGCAAAGAGTCAGACATAGCTGAGGCAACTGAGCATGCATGCACACAGACTTGGTCACTCGGGGACAGTAGCTGTGCTTGACTTACTTTCTGATCCCCACGGCATGGTATTCTACCCATAGTGGGTACAGCAAGTGTGTCCTTAAATGTTTGCCGTTTGGTTAGAATGGGGCTCAGCTTTTGAGCCTGGATTACGATCGCTGGTCTCCTTCCACAAGCATGTTTTAGATACTCTGTTTCTGGTCTGTTTCCTGTAATCCCTTTGTTTTCTGTTCCCTTTTCTCCCCAGATAGGCTGGTGGTGACTTAGGGAAGGAAATTTAATTGAATTTGAAGGAAAGTTCGGACTTCTGTTAAAGAATATTAGGGAAGCCTCAGAACACAGCCTTGAGGAAAAGAAATTCCACTTAGCGCAGTTAGATTTCTTTGGGAATTTGAAATCAGAGAGATCCCGTTCAATTTTATTTTCTACTAATGCATTTTAAAAACACCCAGTTTGGGGCCTGACTTCTGGCAGTGAACCTTAGGAACACAAGCATCTCAGCTGCCAGGAGATATACAACACTGGATGATACCAGGTCTCTCCCATCCCTGAGGATTTTAATTCATTGAGGCCCATTAATGCTTTCATGTCTTCTCAGTGGTTCTTAAACAAAGCTGTGTTTAAGAATCTGCTTTTACAAAATGTAAATGCCTGTGTTTCACCCTCAGATCTTAAATCTAGATTTCCAGGGTGAAGTTCAGCCTGATATTTTGAACAGATTTTCTAGATGATTCTGGCCTGTCTCTTGCACACGTGCCAAGTCGTTTCAGTCCTGTCTGACTCTTTGTGACCCCGTGAACTGTAACCCACCAGGCCCCTCTGTCCATGGGATTCTCCAGGTAAGAATACTGGAGTGGGTTGCCATGCCCTCCTCCAGGGGCTCTTCCCAACCCAGGGATCGAACCAGCTTCTCTTAAGTCTCCTGCATTGGCAGGCGGGTTTCACTAGTGCCACCTGGGAAGATTTCCAGGGGTGAAGTTCAGGCTGGTATTTTGAACATATTTTCTAGATGATTCTGGTGTATGTCTCTTGTTAAGAACCACTGCTCTGGTTAGAAGAAATTTGTATTTCATGGTTGGCAGACTTTCCTGTGAAGATATAGTAAATATTTTCAGCTTTGTAGGCAAAGTTGCATGTACTCAACTCTGCTGTTGTAACCTGAAAAGAGTAGAAAATACATGAATGAATGAGCTTGGCTGTGTTCCAATAAAACTTTGTTTACTAAAACAAAAGGATCTAGCCCTCAGGCCTTAGTTTACAGATTCTGGGACTCTATCAGCATCTCTTGAGTTTGGGATTCCACACCCAGGCAATGATATTTTACCAGGAGATTCCAGTGTGCAGCCCAGATCGAGAAGTACTATTCTAGAAATTCCATAGGCTCAGTTCCAGACACTTGAAACAATGGAGACTTGAAGCAAAAGGACAGAACCCTTTTGCAGGCCAGAATGTTTTTAGCTTTACATGACCCTGGATATTATTGGGATTTTCTGGGTCCAAGTGATCATTTATAACCACTTGGCATTTATTTTTAGAAAGTTCATGTTTAGTAGACACATCTTCAAGGGCTTTTTTTGAAAATGAAAGGATGCATGAAACATTCACTCTAGAGGGACACTGGCCTCTGGGCACTCTTTTATTCCTCCAAGTTCAAACGAAGAGTGATGAAGAGCAAAATCAGCAGCTGCAGAAAGACTCTAAGTGCTTACTTTAGGAGAGTGATGCCGTCTTGGGATGGGTTTGTGAAGCAGCCCGTTTGGTTGGAGGACATGGCTGCCTGGAGGTTCCCGACCCCATGAAAAGGTTTTGATTCCCCTGATCACTTTGTAAGGAGCTAGTTGTGATTGTTGTTTAGTTGCCAAGTCATGTCCGACTCTTTGCGACCCCGTGGACTGTAGCCTGCCAGGGATTCCTAACCCTGGATTCTCTAGGCGAGAACACTGGAGTGGGTTGCCATTTCCTTCTCCAGAGGAGCTACTTGCCCTTGCCAAGTTGTGAGTCAGTGTGGGCGGGGCTATGGCATGTGCTAATGATGAGAACTCTGAGAGTTGGGGGCGACAGCCTGCTGGGGCATGCCTTTGCGCTCTGTCCCTCCCCAGGCTGGGCATTTTAACCTGCCTGGCAGGGTGGGGCAGCCACTGTTGGCATGGAGACAGGCCAGATATGTCTTAGAGAGAGGCAGGTGAATTCTGATATCTTAGTTTGGAGGCTCTCTGTAGATGTCAGTAAAACAGAATTCAAGGAATGGTGTTTACCAGAGAACTGGAGTCTTGAATATTTAGCATATTCTTCATTCATTGAACTCTTATTAAGTGCCTCCTCTGTACCAGGCACGGCTGAGGCAGCTGCTAGTTCACAGTCGCTGCTCCCCGGAAGCCCCCAGGCCTGCAGGAGACACACCAGCAAACAGTTATAACAGCAGGAGTTAATCCTATGACCTGGCAAGGCGGTGGTGATTTTGTCACTGAGTCATGTCGACTCCTGCAAGTCCATGGACAGCAGCCCGCCAGACTCCTCTGTCTATGGGGTTTCCCAGGCAAGAACACTGGAGTAGGTTGCCATTTCCTTCTCTAGGGGATCTTCCTGACCCAAGGATTGAGCTTGCATCTCCTACATCGGAGGCAGATTCTTTACCATCTGAGCTACCAGGCAAGAACATGGAGCAATAGGAGCAGACCCGAGGTTCATCCTTATTCTTCTTACAAAAGGGAGGGAGGGAAGTTAGGCAGGTAGATGGGAAGGAAGGGAGGAAGAAGGGAGGAAGGAAAGAAGGAAAGAAAAAGGTAGAGTTCTAGAAGGGCTTCCTGGGACCAGGAGAAGGAGGCGTTGAGGACATTACGGATTTGTATATATTGGGGTGGTCTAAACATCATTTGGAGTTTTTCATAAGATTTTATGGTGATAATTTTACAGCATGTGCTAGGAAAGCATCTTGAGACACTTTTTTTTAGTTATGCGTGGGCCCTGGCAGCATGAAGATTTTGAAGGGTCTTCTGAGTCACACGTGTTGAGGACTTTGCATTGTGTCTTGAAGGCATCAGGTCATCATGGAGGGGATTAATCAGGGCATGGCAACCCACTCCAGTGTTCTTGCCTGGGGAACCACATGGACAGAGGAGCCTGGTGGGCTACAGTCCATGGGGTCACAGAGTCGGACATGACGGAGCAAATAACACTTTCACTTTCTGTCATGAAAAGATTGGCTTTTTAGAAAGATCACTCCTGCCACCAGTGTGGAGAGTGGGTTGGAAGGAGAAGATGGGAAGCAGACAGCCTTGTTAGGAGAATCTTGAAATAAACCAGGCAAACAAGGGTGAGGTCCTGGAGGAAGGCTCTGGAACTCTGGAAGGAGGCGAGGATTCCAGCTATCTTCCTAAGATACAGGCACTACCACCTGGTGAGGAGGTGGGTGGTGAGGGTGGAGGAGAAGCGAAGGGCCTCAGAAATCTCTGGTTCCTGCACTGTGTGGGTGTATTTTCCAGATAAGTTAAAAAAAAGTGTCAGGAGAACATGATAACCACTGCACTACAGAAAGCACGCCTAAGTTACCACTGCACTACAGAAAGCACGCCTAAGTTAAAAAGTAAATTTCAGAAACAGAAATTTAGCAATGCATAGATACTCGATGCTTTCTTTCTGTTTACAAATGGTAGTAAATCTAGATTCCTTGGACTTCAATGCCAATGTCAAGTTCAAGTTTCTTACTGAATTCCAGTGCCTGGTTTATCGCCAAGACTATAGTTGACAGTAAACCTCTGCATTTCACTATGGTGGTCTCAGCCTCCGGGGCTGTGGCACTGGGACCTCGTGTGGCAGCCGTGATGGACAGGGATCATGTTGTAGGGTGGGGCTCACGCCAGCCTGAGTTCTAAGGCTTCTCTTATGATGAATATACCCTTGGACACATCCAGTGCCTCTTTTGTCAAGTTAGGTGACTGTTGGATTGACGTATGAGCAAGTTAGAGATTATACAAAGACTGTAGAATTGTTCTGATTTACCCTGATCTTTTTTTCTTCATTATTGTAATAATATTAATAATTCTACAACTCTGTTACCAACCTTTTACATGAAAAAGGGCAAAGGGAAGGAGTGAGATTTAGCTAGCTCTTCAGATTATCTACTATTTTTAACCCTTAGAAAATCTTTCCAAAGTGCATGAGGCTTCTCTTCCTTGAGAAGTAGGAGTAACCCAGTCAAATCTTTGATCTACCTTAGGGACTGCCTCGAGGGACCATGTTGTAGGTTTAGATGTTAATGTTCTTGATAGAAATGTAGATACTTTAAATACAAGAATGGTTTGAATATGTATACTAATCTAGAACATACCTTGAACACAGCTTTTAAAATCAATTATCAGCTTGTATCCTTCACATCATATAAAGGGCATGGGGCTTTAAAACCAGGCTGATCTGGATTCACATTCCTACTCAGCTTTTCTGGCTGTGTGACCTCGGGCAAGTTAATTAACCTTTCTGAGCCTCTTTTTTCTCACCTATAAAATGCTTATCTTAGCAGGACTCTTGCTTGACCTCATTATCTATCTATCCATAACGAAGTCAAGCAAGAGCCCTGTCTTTCTGAGAAATGCTTATTGATTAAGACATCCTGTACGTGGCAGCAGGTGTCCTGAGGTGAGCTCTCCCTAAGTGTTTAGTCTGAAAGGTTTTTCCTTCATTTGTTGTTGTCTTTCACTATCTATTTAGCCCCTAAATTTAGTGGCTAAAAACAACATGATTTATTTCTTGCAATCCTGTGGCTTGGCTGGACAGTCTTTCTGCTGAACTTGCTGGAAGGTCCGCTGGGGACAGCTCAGTGTCTCTCTCCCTGTGGCCCTTTGTCCTCGAGGAGGTCAGCCAGAGTACCCCCCTCACCCCCAGCGATCTCAGGGTTCCCAGAGCGTGAGAATGGAAGCCACAAAGCCTGTCGTAAAGCCGCAAAGCTACAAAACCTGGGCTCTGAAATCCCAGGACAGCGCTTTCCCCTTATTCTACTGGTCAAAGTCAGTCATGCGGCCAGTAAGTGATTTCAGTAATTAAAGAGTGAAAGACAAACCCAAGTTAAGGCAGAGAGCGGGCAAGGGACGGGGGAGGTGCCGGTACAGACTAGGTGGGGGGGCCTTGCTGAGGTGGTGACTCCCATACAGAGAACTGAAGGATGAGAGGGAACGCGGGAAGGGCGCTACCTGCAAGGACTGACCAGCCAAAGCAGAGGTCCTGAGACAGACAGGAGCACGCTGTCTGCTGAGAAGGGCAGGTGCCTGCAGGCTTGAAACGAGCCCAGTGAGGTCCTCCAGAGCCACCCCTGGCTCTGATCAGGGCTGAATGGATGTTCATCTCTTTTCTTCTAAACAATGGCGGTAGAAATATGTTTAATTCAAGATAGTCATTCAGTGGGAATCTATGAAGTTGAAATTTTACTAAATAAGGCTCATGTGTGTGTGTGGTCAGTTGCTCATTCGTGTCCGACTCTATGGACTGCAGCATGCCAGGCTCCTCTGTCCATGGGGATTCTCCCGGCAAGAATACTGGAGTGGGTTGCCATGCCCTCCTCCAGGGGATCTTCCCAACCCAGGGATTGAACACAGGTGTCCCACATTACAGGTGGATTCTTTACCATCTAAACCACCAGAGAAGCCCAACTAAGGCTTAGTTTGGGGGAAAAAATTGTTCCCATGGGCATGGATGCTAAAAGATTATAGATACTTTGTAATGTCTGCCCTAGAGGTTCCTGAATGGCATCTCTGATCTTACCTGGCGAGATGTCTTACTCCCTTTAAGATGAGTTAGGAATGTATGTAAACCATTTGTTGTTCAGTCACTAAGGTGTGTCTAACTCTTTGCCACCCCATGAACTGCAGCAAACCAGGCTTCCCTGTCCTTCACTGTCTCCCAGAGTTTGCTCAAATTCACATCTGTTGAGTTGGTGATGCTATCTAACAGTCTCATCTTCTGCTGCCCGCTTCTTCTTTTGCCTTCACTCTTTCCCAGCATCAGTCTTTTCCAATGAATTGGCTCTCTGCATCAGATAGCCAAAGTATTGGAGTTTCCGCTTCAGCATCAGTCCTTCCAGTGAATATTCAGGGTTGACTAGTTTGATCTCCTTGCAGTCCGGGAGACTCTCAAGAGTCTTCTCCAACACCACAGCTCAAAAGCATCAATCCTTTGGCCCTCATCCTTCTTTATGGCCCAACTCTCATATCTGTCCATGGCTAGTGGAAAAACCATAGCTTTGACTATATGTACGTTTGTCAGCAAAGTGATGTCTCTGCTTTTTAATATACTGTCTAGGTTTGTCATAATTTTCCTTCTAAGGAGCAAGCGTCTTTTAATTTCGTGGCTGCAGTCACCATCTGCAGTGAATTTGGAGCCCAAGAAAATAAAATCTGCCATTGTTTCCACTCCCCCCCCACCATCTATTTGCCTTGAAGTTATGGGATTGGATATAAACTATAGATAACTCAGAATCTGGGTTTCCATGGCAGACACCTGGGTGAAGGGAGAAACACACAAAGGGATGAAGGGTGGAGAGCCCCTCTGAATGTCTCTTCCTCTTTGCAGGCTGTGACTGTAACTTGGAAGGAGTTCTCCCTGAAATCTGTGATGCCCAAGGGAGGTGCCTGTGCCGCCCCGGCGTGGGGGGCGCTCGGTGTGACGCCTGCCGCTCGGGTTTCTTCTCCTTCCCTATTTGCCAAGGTAAGTGAGCAACATGAACATAGTGACCGTCAGCCCCCTGAGATAAGTTTCCTCCCAAGGAAATTCAGAGGCTCCTTTTGGCAGAACTGTGTGGCCTCCCGTTTAAATGAACGAGCTACTGGCTCATATATGTATATTTCATGTGACTGTCCTACCCCAGCCATGTCACCGTCCTTATTTTGTCTTTCACCCTTAACCTTCCTCCCCCTCAGCGGTCAGCCTGTGGGCTCTGGAGAGGAGGTGGTACCTGAACAGTGTTTAGGAACCTGCCAGGCAGACAAGGGGGAGGAGGCTGGGGATTC
Organism: Cephalophus harveyi; assembly: GCA_006410635.1. Taxonomy (NCBI): domain Eukaryota; kingdom Metazoa; phylum Chordata; class Mammalia; order Artiodactyla; family Bovidae; genus Cephalophus; species Cephalophus harveyi. The sequence goes on from SJYT01039983.1 coordinate 205,298, forward strand.
CAGGAAGGAGAACAGCACACGCAAAACCGCAGCCTCCTGCTTCTCCACTTGCTTTGTCTCTCAGTCTCCCATCCTAGTAAGAGCCACTGAAGGGGCTGGAGGGAGGGAGAGGGAGGAGTCTGGTCCAGGCCCTGAAGAACAAGGTGTGCGGTCAATGATGTGTGAGTGCCAGGTTGCTTCAGTCGTGTCCAACTCTTTGCAACCCGATAGACTGTAGCCCTGCAGGCTCCTCTGTCCATGGGATTCTCCAGGCAAGAATACTGGAGTGGGTTGCCATTCCCGTCTCTAGGGGTGTCTTCCTGACCCAGGGATCGAACCTGGGTCCTCCCCCATTGCAGGCTTCCCTGGTGGCTCAGGCAGTAAAGAATCTGCCTGCAGTGCAGGAGACTCAGGTTCGATCCCTGGGTCGGGAAGATCCCCTGGAGAAGGGAATGGCTATGCACTTTTCTGAATTAAGGGCTTGAACCAAACCCATAAGGTAAATCCCCAATTAATTCAAGGTATCTTAACTCCAACATTTCATTATGTATCACAACGTAATAATAGAAATAATACACACAGTAAGTGTAATATGCTTGAATCGTCCCCAAACCATCCTCCCCTGCTCTGGCCTGTGGAAAAATTGTGTTCCATGAAACTGGTCCCTGATGCCAGAAAGGTTGGGAACCACTGCTGTACCTCATTTTAAGAGCCTGTAGCCCCAATCCTGGCTGATCTCCCTGTGTGGCACATCCCCAGCCTTCGCTTTTCCTCCGGGTCCTGGGCCTCTATCCTCTGTCCCCCTTCTCAGCCTTGGCCTCTTGGGCCACAGAAGCCCTCCGTGGTCCCGGCCCAGAGATTTGGATCATCCGGCAGCTGGGAGCGTAAGGAAGGAATGGGGTATCTGTACTTTCTGTACCTTGACTTCCGCCAGAGAAGTTCAGTATTAGGAGTTGGAAGACCCAGTGTGTTTCCCGTTGAAACGTCAGTCCAGCTGATGCTTATGTTGGAGTTGTACGAATCATCCTAGAGGCAGATTCAGTACTGAGCCGACTCTGGTCTGGGGTGGTAACCTCATCCTTGCAGGTATATTTTCCCCATGGAAGGACATCCCAAATAATGAAGCTTTAGAGCATGAGGTAGGGATGCTTACATTTCTAATTTAAGCTGTAGGCCTCGAATGTCTCATTGACAAAGTAAAGAAGAACTAGCAGGTGGGAGATGAGATGGAGACCTTCCATTTCAAGGTCCACTAGGAGCCAATCTGGGCTTCCCTGGTGGATCAGATGGTAAAGAATCTGCCTGCAATGTAGGAGACCTGGGTTCAATCCCTGGGTTAGGAAGATCCCCTGGAGAAAGGGTATGACTACCCTCTCCAGTATTCTTGCCTGGAGAATCCCATGGACAGAGGAGCCTGGTGAGTTACAGTCCATGGGGTCACAAAGAGTCAGACTTGACTGAGCGACTACACTTTGACTTTTCAGGGACCAATCCCAGAGGAGCTTATGTTAGGAGCAGGCGAGGTTATGAGTAGTGAAGATGAAGTCTGACAAAAAACAGGAGGAGAAAGATCAGGGCAGCCTCGTTCCCGGCAGTGTGGAGAGGTGTGCCGCTGTTTTTTCTTCCAGATTTGAGCCATTAGGCTCTGGAAGCCTTTGGGATGCTCTCACATTCTGTTGCCAGTGGTCTCCCTTCTCTGGTACTCACTTTTTCTAATAGCTTTTGTGATCTTTTGTTTATTTATTTATTTCCTTTGGGCAGTGTTGAAGGCAGTGGGTGAAGGCCAGACATGCTGAAATCTGAACTTGGTCTAGTGTCAAGGTCTGACCCAGTATTTCAATTTGCAGTCTTTCTTAGATGAAGTTGGTTGCTTGACCCATGGAATTTTAGAAGTGAACCAGTGGAGCCACAAATCCTACATCGGAGGGTCCAATATAGTCTAGCCAAAGAATGCTTGTGTGGCTTTGCTCTAACATTGCTTTAAAATTTAAAAAAAATCTTCTTTAAAAGAATCCTAAAACGCTTCCTAATTGTTCTTTTCAACTGCAGTCCAGCATTTATGTTTTGTATTAAGTTAATTTGTTCCAGACTTTAAGTGCAAGGCAGTCTCCTTCTCATTTTATTTTGGATTCACTGAAGTGCTTGCAGTTTTCTTGATTGGAGCTGAAAGTCAAATCATAGATGTGAGGCCATGACGAGGATCATCTCTATGTATCTCAGCTTTATGTTTGTGTTGATGTCTGGCTCAGCACTTTACCTACAACCGGAAAACACACCGAGGCTCTCTGTGAACTTGGTCCTTTGGCGGGGGAGGGCGGGAGGTGTTGTTCTCTTTTCATCCTCTCCGTCCATCCTTCCTTCCTTCTTCTCCTTCTTGATTTTTCTTTTCCTCTTCCTTCCTCCTCCTGCTTTTGCCCTCATGCAATTTGCTAAGCAGCCGCTAGTCAGCACTTAGAGTAGGGACCAGAAGGGTGGGAGTGTAGAGAATGAGGGTCTCCCACGGCTGGCACTGAAGCCTGTCACAGTGGAGCTGCTCCCAAACCTCAGTGTCCCGGGACCTGAACTGTCCCCATTGGAGTTTGCCATAGTCTTTGGGTTGTGGTTACAGGTAGTTCCTTAGAAAAGTTCTATATATATGTTACCAGTACATGTCTAACCTCTTCCTACATGGCAGTGTATTCTCACAAATCAGACAAACTGGCCCTGCAAAGAGGCCAGATGCACCAGTGGATGGCAGGTGGCAGTGCGGGGGGAGGTTTCTGACCTGGGGTGCCCCCGGGAGAGCCCTCTCCCAGCCTTTCCAAGGGGGAAAACCAAATCCAGAAGGATGGGCCAAGTACTGTGCAATTTTGCTTTGAACTGGCCCTTAGCTTTGCAGTTCAGTGTTTGTCTAGGACATTGAGGCGGTTGGAAGAAGCCTTGGGATTTTCTGTACGTCTGATCAGTTAGCCAGAGAGGTGGAGAGTGTTCACTACGATGCAACTGAAATGCTGACTTTGTGGCTCTGATGGAGAAGGCGCCAGCCTGCTCTTCCAACAGAAGGAAGAGCTCCAAATAATAAGGAGCTCTCTTTTCCTCACAATTTACTTGTCATCCGGCAGTGTCGCCTCACTCTGTGAGTTTATTCACTGACAGGGAAGAGGGTGGTGTTCCCAGAACAGTGCCTCACACAGCACTGTTGCAAGATTCAACGAGAAAACACATATCAGTTGAACTACAGGGATGGATCCGGAAAAGGATTTCAATAGTTGCTTATTCCTTCATTTAATAAATGTCTATTTGGCTTGTCATAGAGACCAGGACCATGTATGCAGGTCAAGAAACAATAGTTAGAACTGGACATGTAACAATGGACTGGTCCAAAATTGGGAAAGGAGTATGTCGAGGCTGTATATTGTCACCCTGCTTATTAAACTTATATGCAGCGTACATCAGGCGAAATGCCAGGCTGAGTGAATCCCAACCTGGAATCAAGATTGTTGGGCAAAATATCAACAAACTCAGATATGCAGATGATACCAGTCTAATGGGAAAAAGCAAAAAAGAACTAAAGAGGCTCTTGATGAGGGTGAAAGAGGAGAGTGAGCGACAGAGGATCAAATGGTTGGATAGCATCATCAACTCGATGGATGTGAGTTTGAGCAAACTCCAGGAGATAGTGAGGGACAGGGAAGCCTGGTGTGCTGCAGTCCATGGGGTTGCAAAGAGTCAGACATGACTGAGCAAGTGAACAACAACCAGAAAAAAAGACCAGGACTGTGCTTGAGGCTGGAAGATTTGAGGGGAGCACAGCAGACAGGCTTCCTGATTCCTTGTATTATGTAATATCATCATTTTAAAATACTCTTTGAGAATCAAAGTATCTCAAAGCAGAAGCACAGTGAAGAGCAGATGAGAAGAATAGATTCCAAAAACTCAGAAGGACCTGGATCAAAGCAACGAGCAGATTTGAAATATTTGCAAAGCCTTGTGGTATTTCCAAGAGTGAGAAGCAGGCTGCCAGTGTTGGGTTTGAGTTTGGGATCTGGCAGCTTTCATCGATAAGCTGGATAGAAACCCAAAGTGTGATGCCAGATTGAGTCATTCACGATTTAAAATAATGTACCTGTGTTTAAGGCTGTGTCTTTGTTTTCGCCTCTGGAGTGTATCTGCGTCTTCCGAGGCTCCCTAGACAACCCCTCTGGTCCTGGGAGGAGTCAGTGTTAATTTCACCCATGTGATGCTGGCTGGAGCTGCCTCCTCTGTTGCTCCGGGCTCCTGTTGCTGCTCCAGCATGAGTGTTTGCTCTCTGCATTCCCTTCCTTAAAGGAAGAAGAGCAGAGAGGACCCGTGTCAGGGATCTCCAAAGGGATAGAACCCATAGGATGTGTCTGTACAGTAAATCCCCCACCTGTGAACGAGTTCCAGCCCCAGAGCACGTTCATTCGTCCAACAAAGTAAGCCTCGGTACCCCACTGACACAATCGGTTATACAGTACTGTACTCTGTATGCTTAGTTGCTCAGTCGTGTCCGACTCTTTGTTCCCCCACGGACTGTAGCCCGCCAGACTCCTCTGTCCATGGGGATTCTCCAGGCAAGAATACTGGAGTGGTATGCCATGCCGTCCTCAGGGGATCTTCCCAACCCGGGGATTGAACCTAGGTCTCCTACATTGCAGGTGGATTCTTAACCATCTGAGCCACCAGGGAAGCCCCTGTACAGTACTGTAATGGGTTTATAACACTTTTCACACCAAGAATACATAAAAAACAAACATGAAAAATAAAGAAAGCACTTGTAACCTTATAGTACTGTACCTTGAAAAGTACAATAGTACAGTACAAGGGCTGGCATAAAGGGGCTGGCATCGCCTGAATAGGCAAGAAGGGTTACTGACTGGAGGAGGGAGAGGAGGTGGAGATGGTAGAGCTGAAGGATCGTCAGCAACAGGAGACGGAGGGCAGGCTGCAGTTTCACTTGTGCCTGTTGTTGGAGGAACACACGTTTGCATCTTTGAAAGCTTGCAACTTGTATGTAAGGGACCTACTATATCTATAGATATAGAGAGATGTAGATATAGATAGATTTATTTTAAGGAATCAGTGCATGTGTTTGTGGGGCTGGTGTGTCTGAAATCTACAGGGCAGACCAGTAGGCTGGAAACCCAGGGAGGGAGGGGGGAGTTGATGCTGCAGCTGGTGTCCACTGGCCGTCTGGAGGCGGAATTCTTTCTTCCTCCAGACCTCATGCTTTTCTGGTATGGCCTTCAACTGATGGGACAAGGCCCACCCAGACTGTGCAGAGTAACCTGCTTTACTCGAGGTCAGCGGACTTAAATGTTCGTCCCATCTAACAAAGCACCTTTTCATCCATACTTGGTGTTGAGCCAACATCTGAGCCCTACAGCCCAGCCAACGTGCAAGCATAAACCATCCCAGAGCCCAAGAACGTTTCCTCAGTCGTCTGCCCTAGGTAGGGACCTGATCTCTGCAGACAGGCCTGGAGGGAATGTGGGGCCTCGGAGGATGCTGGCCCGGATAGCCGAAGAGCTGAGTCGTGTCTTGGTGTCTGATGTGAGCTGGCTGAGCGGCACTAGGCCTGTTTCTTCTTCTCTCTTACGTTTAGTTTCTTAGGACCACGTCACTAATTCTCTAGTCCCTCTCCTGGAGTTCTACCCCACTGGGCTCTTGTCAAATAGATGCTAATATTATTCCCACTTAAAAAGGGGGAAACTGCGTTTTAGAGCAACAGAGCGATGTGTTTCAGGTTCCAAGTCTGATTAGAGGTGAAGCTGGAACTGCATTTGGGTCTTTCGGGCCACACCTTCGTACACTTATGCGGGTCCTGGGTGCCCCTGCCGTGGATCTGACCGAGGTATTTTCATCCAGCCTGCCAGTGTTCAGCCCTTGGGTCCTACCAGACGCCCTGCAACCCAGTGACTGGACAGTGCGAGTGCCGGCCGGGGATCACGGGACAGCGGTGCGACAGGTGTCTCTCGGGCGCCTCTGATTTCCCCCACTGCCAAGGTAGGGAAGACCGCAGATGGCTGGAGGGTGGGCTCCTCTCCACCTTGTGTGTGTGGCCAGCCTCCCAGAGAAGTCTGCAAAGCCTGCCAGACCCACTGCTGGCCGCTGCTTCACTTTTGACCCTAATCTGCCTGGTTCTTCCCCTTGTAATGTGAGATTGACTAAGGCAAGAAATTAATTAATTTTTAGACATAATTTTAGTACAGGTGGAGAGCAAGGGAGCTGTGATAATGAAAGAAATAAGTCTTGGTTAACTTAAAAATGTACTTACACATTCTATAACAGCTAATTGTTAGTGTGTTAGTCGCTCAGTCGTGTCCATGACTCCATGGACTGTAGCCCACCAGGCTCCTCTGTCCATGGAATTCTCCAGGCAAGAACACTGGTGTGGGTTGCCATGCCCTTCTTCAGGGGGTCTTGCCTCAAACTGCAGTCTCCTACATTATAGGCAGATTCCTTACCTTCTGAGCCACCAGGGAAGCCCAGCATCGAAATGGACAATTAAAAAAAAAAAAAAAATCTCTTTGTATAATACTGCCCTCTTCTGGATAATTCTAAGGATGTTCAAAATTCTAGACTCATTTCCCCAGTCACCTTTTCGTCATTTAGAAATGAACTTTTAGGAGGAGGCAGGGAGGAGAGTCGTTCGGTGACGAAAAGGGTGATTTGGGGAGTAAGGACCACGAAGGCTATTAGAGGTATCTTTTTCTGAATTATTGAGTTGGTCCAGAAGTTCTTTTGGGTTTTACCATAAGATGTTACAGAAAAACGCAAATAAACTTTTTGGCCAACTGATGGGTGCAAAGACCTTGCCACCCATCTATCAAAAAATATAAATATAGATGCACTAGTTTTAAAAACAAGGAAAACTTAAAGAAAAAAAATAACTTCGAAACATCAAAACAAAGGGACAAATGAACATTAAAACTCCAGACATTTCTATCCCATATAACTATTTATATATCATATCCAGGCTCCAGCAATGTCTGTGACCCAGCTGGAACTGTGGACTCCAGTTTGGTAAGTAGAAGATTGTTAAAGGGTTGCAGTTCTAACTATTATTCTGATATTTATTTGAGACTGACACATTTGTGAGCTTCCTGAAATTAAAAGTAAATTAAAATAAGACCTGAGGCTGAATTGCTTGAAGAGACTATTGCTCTTTTTCAAAGTGCATATATGATATTGTAATTTCTTTTGGTCAAAACCAAAAGAATACAGTTTATTTAAACTTTTTGTAGAATTGTAGAGTCCTAGCGTTCCTCTGAAGGCATTACCTCCCTAGAGACCTGCACATAAGCCTGACATAGATAATTAAAATTAAGAAAATCAAAGGCCAGTAAACGTTTAATTAAGCTGTCTGTGTACAGAGTAATTGTAGTCTACTTGATGTTACTCCAAGCACAGTGCTGTGGGATTCTGATTCATTTTCTAAGCACTTTAGAAATTGTCTTCTTAGCCTCAGAGCCTGCAAAGCTGGAACCCCAGGTTCTGGAGGGAAAGTGGGAGACAGTTCTCTATCCTCACTGTGGGACTTGATGATGTTTAAGCAAGGAGGTGACTCTTGCATATTATAAATACGCTTGCAGATAAATCTAATTTCTACTGAATCTCAGCAAGTTAAATGTTCAGATATTTTCTGTTCAGATTTATAGCCACGTTGTAACAAAATCCACAGATAATGACAATGTTGTAAATAAGAATCATTAAAATTTTTTCTTGTGTACACCCATGGCAGATTCATGTTGATGTATGGCAAAACCAATACAATATTGTAAAGTAATTAGCCTCCAATTTAAATAAATAAATTTAAATTAAAAAAAAATTTTTATTCTGAATTTTCCAATTTTGTTTTAAGCACATATATGGATTCTGTGTATAACAAGTAAGTAAATAGTAAAACAAAAGCAATTAGCATATTGTTAAAATCAACCCAGTACTTTCACTCCCCTTGAATATACTTAATTTACTTTTCATGACCAAAATATATTTCTGTGACCAGCTTTTCTCAGAATGCTTGTTTGGAAACCTCTTCATTCTAAGATGTCAGATGATTAATTTTCTTTTAAAGGGCCATTGCCAATGCAAGCTTCATGTTGAAAGTCCTTCGTGTAGCATCTGCAAACCATTATATTGGAATCTGGCCAAAGAAAACCCCGAAGGATGTTCAGGTAAGGTTTCCTGTGTTCAGTGTTTTTCATATATTGTAACTTCCTCTTAATTTTCTCTCCCTCAGTGACTCAACTCACAAAAGAGCTATTGATTTAATCCATTCAGTTTGTTTGAAATTCTGTATAAATGTTTTGATGTCTCACCCCCTGACTTTTGGCAGAACTTCTATCATTTTCGAAATCTCAGCAAGGGATTTATATTCTGTTTCCATATGTATCATGTTGTTTGTGATGGCAGCTGCTTGATAAATGGTTTTTCTGCCTTGTTTTTATAATCCACACTTTCCGGTTTCATTTTATTTTCTTTTTATGTTTAGTTGGAAGCCGGGATAGAACTGAAAAACACCAAGCTAAAGATAGCTCTGTGGAGTGAATATTTTTCAATAGGGTATATTTTCATGTAAGCATATCAGTAATAACCCTGACCTTAGAATCGAGTAAAAATCCCATGATGGTGCAGCTTTTGTCATTTATGAACGGTCATAAATGAACCAGTACTTCTTGTAGGTAGATGGTATTGATCTAGTTGTTGGGTTCTGCTGAGCCCAGGAAGCAATCCAGTTTTAGGCCTGCTGGATGCAAACTGGAATTCTGTCGGAGCATGCTGGAAAGTCATAGCACCTGTATTATTACTAGTGTGTCCTGTACCTAGAGATGCAACTGGCCTTTCTGTAACCTCGGTCCAAGAATGCTCTCTTCTCTTACCAGAATGCCGATGCCACGTGGCGGGAACCATGAGTGGAATTGGAGAGTGTGGGCAGGTAACGTGGGCCAATTTTTCCTGGGATGCTGGTAGAATATAGTAATAGTTAATTGTAGGATTTCTGCAGGAGGGGGTTAGTACCTCTGTAATTATATAGCATGTGGCCATCTTCATGGGAGTTTTCAGATCTTGGCTACCCTGCTTCATAGGACAAAACAGACCAGGTTGAAATCTTGAAGATTAGCAAATTCTGTGAAAAAGTAGTGAAAGTCGCTTAGTTGTATCCAACTCTTTGCTACCCCATGGACTGTAGCCCACCAGGCTCCTTTGTCCGTGGGATTTCCCAGGCAAGAGTACTATAGTGGGTTGCCATTCCCTTCTCCATGGGATCTTCTTGACCCAGGAATTGAACCTGGGTCTCCTGCATTGCGGGCGGATTCTTTACCATCTGAGCCACCAGGGAAGCCCAGCAAATTCTGTAATCTCACCAAATTTTGTCATCTGCTCATTGTTCTGCAGTTAGATGGTGACTGTCATTGTAAATCCCATGTTGGTGGCGATTCGTGTGACACGTGCGAAGATGGATATTTTGCTTTGGAAAAGAGCAATTATTTTGGGTGTCAAGGTAAATTCTCCCAGGGGTTCCTGTGTAAGGCAAAAATGTTGATGGGCAAAGACTGTCAGAGTAACCTTGCTTCCGAGTTCACTGTCTTCTTGCTGACTTTCTGATAGAATGGGACTGAAAAGTTCTGTGAAATTGGCTAAAATTCCCTTAAGATGAGTAGTAAATTTCAGCCAGAGCCACTTCCCCTTTTCTTCTAGCAGCACACTGTTGGGTCAATTATAAAAAATCACAGTTGGGGTGCGGGGGAGCCCTGGGGGAGATGTAAATAACATCAAGACTTAGTCATTTTAGAGATAAATTTAAATGTAAATAACATCTTGACTTAGTCATTTTAAAGATAAATTTGAAATATTAAAAAAGTTCACACAAGATAATACCATGTTAAATAATACAATCGCAGGAGTGGTGGCCCCACAAGGCCACTCTGATATCTTTCAAGCAGCCTCTCCTTAGCACCTACTGTTTACAGCATACTGTGTTGTGAAATCATGTTTAGCTCCTGGGCTGCTGTCACTTTACATGGTACAGCAGAGTTGGAAGTGGCCTACCAGTGCATCTCTGCTTTTTAAGTGGACTCTTGAGGGGAGGGAGGGCATGCCATCTTACTCTGGGATTTTCCTACAAATTTCAAATACCTCCTGGATGTAAGATGTATCCGGGGAAAGAAGGCAACCCAGGCTTCCTGGTTTCCACTCCTCATAGAGGGAGGGAAGGCCTCCAGCCTGGAGATGCTGTGATGGGTGACCCCAGCCATTTCCCGACTCTCAGGGTGTCGGTGTGACATTGGTGGAGCCGTCACCCCTGTATGCAGCGGGCCCTCCGGAGTCTGCCAGTGCCGAGAGCACGTCGTGGGGAAGGCCTGCCAGCGGTGAGTCCTCAGGGAGATGCCTTTGTGTTCCGATGTTGTGAAGCCTTTCTCAGCGTCCTGTCTGTGCTGACGGTCCTGGGGAGAGAGAGGTGGTCCCGCGGTGAGAGAGCAGGAGATGAAGCTGTGCTGTTATTTGCAGTCTAGACGCTCGTCTGTGAGTCCAGTTAAGAGACTTCCCTGGTGGTCCAGTGGTTACAACTTCGCCTTCCACAGCAGGGGCTATGGGCTCGATCCCTGGTCAGAGAGCTAAGATCCCACATGCCTCACAGCCAAAAAAACCAAAGCATAAAACAGAAGCAATATTGTAGCAAATTCAGTAAAGACTTTAAGAAAGGTCTACATCAAAAAATAATCTCTTTTTTAAAAAAAGCAGGAGATATAAAGCTATAAAATGATGCCACTTTGCAGATCACAGAGTAGCCTCACTGGAAAGTTCCCAGAGGGGCAGAAAGCCAGGTGGGCAAGTCTTGGGCCAGAGGCAGGAGGTGGGTTCTCATGGCTGAACATCCATGTGAACTCCCAGCCTGGAGGAGCCTGGCACTTGCACCTTCTGCTTCTTTTTCAGGACCCATGACTGTGGGGCTTGGTTGCTAGGGGGTAAGACAGCTTTAGGAATGGGAGGAAGTCGTCCGTCTCATGCAGAAGCAAATCACAATGAACGAAGGAGCAAGGGAGCCAAGTGGAAACTTGGGGTCCCAGAGGGACTATGGCAGATATGGTGCGTGCAGCCTCTGTCCTGATTGTTTAGCAGTTTCTGTATTTATCTGAAACCATGATCCATCCATAAGTGTCCCTCTGTGGAGGAAGGAAGAATCTAATTTTTAATGTGCCGACTTTGAATCATTTGCTGAAACTCTTGTGACATGCAACGTCTTCTAAATCTCACCTTCACTGTTTCTGCCTTGTCACCAGGTTAGTAAAGAGATCTTTAATGTAGTCAAGTGAACTATCTTATTTATTGATAGAATGGAACATCTCTCCTTTTCCTTGATGTTCCCAGCATTTGCGTTCTCAGGCTCAGAGCTGCTCAGCTGTACTTTCTCCTGCTCTTTCTAAATAAATGGTGGTCATAGGGGTTCATAATAAAATGAGTGTGAAGAAGGGCACATCTGTAGTTTTGTCTTCCTATAGACCAGCAAGGCTCACGATGGAAGAGAGGAACTTTGTGAACTGGCTCAGAAACATTTTCCACCCATGTTTTGCTTCTTTCCTCCCTCCTGTTGATAAAGCGAGCTTTCCCCCTATTTAACCAGCATGAGTGTTTTCTCCTTCCCGCTATGTAGGTGATTGGCTAACTTGGAAGTTAGAATAAATTACCCAAATTATCCTGAGGCCAAAATACTGACATTACAGTCAATACGTATACATATGTGTTGTGTTAAGTCGGTTCATTTGTGTCCAATTCTTTCCTACCCTGTGGACTCTAACCCACCAGTCTCCTCTGTCCATGGAATTCTCCAGGCAAGAATACTGGAGTGGGTTGCCATGCCCTCCTCCAGGGAGTCTTCTTGATGGACGGATCGAAACTCTCTCTCTATGTCTCCTGCATTGGCAGGCGGGTCCTTTACCACTAGCGCCACCTGGGAAGCTCCACATATATACCTATGGGATTTAAATTGTCTTTTGATTTAGTAGTGAAGAATACTGAAATAAAAGGTTAACAAACCAGAAATGTAGATGCCACACCACTTTTCTTCCAGGTTGATAAATCTTGCATCTTCTTTTTGCCCTCAGTTCCTCTAAATGTTTGTTTATAATCTGCATTTTTAGTTTTCCCTACAAGTTTAGAAAGCATTTACATTCACTTTGTTTTCTAAAGTTTTTGTGATAATGTAATATGTATTCATTGTAAAATTTTAAGGAGTACCTGAAGGCAGAAAGGCAAAGGGATGTCTTCATTCTACCACCCGGAGATAAAAGCTTTTAATATATATATATTTTTTGTATATTTTCTGGGCTTTTCCTTTGAATAAAAATTAGTATTGAATTTGTTTCATGTATTTTATATCAATATCTTCACATGATATCATGAACATTTTCCATTATAATTAAGTAGTGTTAAAATCGGAGAAGGCAATGGCACCCCACTCCAGTACTCTTGCCTGGAAAATCCCATGGACGGAGGAGCCTGGTAGGCTGCAGTCCATGGGGTCACTGAGTCAGACACGACTGAGCGACTTCACTTTCACTTTTCACTTTCATGCATTGGAGGAGGCAGTGGCACCCCACTCCAGTGTTCTTGCCTGGAGAATCCCAGGGATGGCGGAGCCCAGTGGGCTGCCATCTGTGGGGTCGCACAGAGTCGGACACGACTGAAGCGACTTAGCAGCAGCAGCAGCAGCAGTGTTAAAATATTAATGGTTACATAATATTTTAAAATTTCTTTGATTATTTCATAATTGTACATTTATATTGTTTCCAAGATTTTCACTATTATAGATATTCTTTTATGTTAATCTTTGACCCTATAAAATCATTCTTTAGAAAATATTCCCCAAGGTAGAATTACTAGGTCAATGAGAATGAACATTTTTAGGGCTCTTCATAAATTAGCTCCAGAGAAATTGTAAGCACTCCTAATTCTGCTTGCAGTATAGGAGCAGACCTTTACTTTTCCTTGACTAATTGGTCTTTATGGTTTTAAATCCATCAACACCTATTAGCTTGGGACTGGATTGTCAAAATCCTACCATTCTGAAGGACTTAAAGTCGTTTGAATATAGAATGTCACAGAAGGTTTAGAATATTTTGGTTTTGTTTTTTAACTTTTCTCACGTGGCATCTGGAATCTTAGTTCCTCAATCAGGGGTGGAACCCGTATCCCCTGCAATGGAAGTGTGGAGTCTTAACCACTGGATGACCAGAGAAGTCCTGAGTTAGAATAATTTTGATCCTTCTCTGTGGTTATCGATATTGGACTCCTGAGTCCATTTATAGGCGTAAAATAAGAGAAGACAAGGCATAGAAAAGTCATTCTAATGATCAAAACATAAATGTGTATGTAGACAAAATGTATTTAACTTGTAAATTTAGCTTAGGAAAGTATTTGTCATAATGTAATATGTATTCACGGTAAAATTTCACTGTTGTGTTCACTATTATATCTATGCTGCTTAGCAGCAGTGCTTGGCAAAGACATTCAGTTCAGTTCAGTTCAGTTCAATCTCTCAGTCGTGTCTGACTCTTTGCGACCCCATGAACCACAGCACCCCAGGCCTCCCTGTCCATCACCAGCTCCTGGAGTTTACCCAAACTCATGTCCATCGAGTCGGTGATGCCATCCAACCATCTCATCCTCTGTCCCCTTCTCCTGCCCTCAATCTTTCCCAGCATCAGGGCCTTTTCAAATGTGTCAGCTCTTTGCATCAAGTGGCCAAAGTATTGGAGTTTCAGCTTCAACATCAGTCCTTCCAATGAATACCCAAGACTGATCTCCTTTAGGATAGACTGGTTGGATTTCCTTGCAGAGACATTAATATTTATGTAATCAGTGAATGTGAGTATATAAATGAATGAATTTATGGCAAATAATCCAGTTTGACTTTGCTGAATGGTTGGTAACCATTTAGAACATTTCAGAGGATGCTGTCACTGGGTTGTTCTTAATTATTTTCTCTAACTGGAATGCATAGAAGTTGGATGTATTTTTTGTGAATGTTTACATGAGTTAAAGCAATAGTTTAGAGAAAAAGCAGGGGGCCTCTCTCCCTTGTCCATATTTAATGTGTTCTGTTAATTATGGGGAGTTCTTTTAGTGCCACCTACTGGGATTAAAGGATATTTGGATTATCAATGAACCTCACTTCACTATATGCGCGTTTACTTTTTATTTATAAAAGGCCTGAAAACAACTACTATTTTCCGGATTTGCATCACATGAGATACGAGATTGAAGACGGCACTACACCCAGTGGAAGAGAACTTCGGTTTGGGTTTGATCCCCTGGAGTTTCCAGAGTTCAGCTGGAGGGGGTACGCTCAGATGACTCCGGTGCAGGTAAGCAGCCAAGGGGACCCGCCTCAGGGCAGAGCTGCCCAGGCGTTCGCCCACAGCTCTCTCAGCAGGTCCGCCAAAAGGTGGACTCTCTCCAAAACTGACTCCAGGATTCTTGTTCTGCAGAGTATGGATGGGGCTCCGGCTAAGGTTGGATTTTATATTAAGCGTATATATTGATTTCACAGCTTACTGTTACTTTAATTTGGTCACCAAATCAGAAAGTGAAGTGATTAAAGATGGTGTTTATCCCTAGAGACTTTAAAAAAAATTGTGTAACTTTTACATTTCAGCATAATAAAAATAATTCTTAAAAGTAACACAGACTATTATCTAAAAAGTTTACAGCACATACAAAGGTAAAAGAAAAGCCACAAGTGAGAAAAGTTTTCTCCAACACTTAAAAAAAACAAAATATGAAATCATCAAATAAAATAATGTACAAAATAAGCAATGTTTGAGGAGATAATCCCTTAAAGCAAAGAAATTTTCACAAACCTGCTCCTCTTTATTCTGACTGTATAAATTTAGGTGATACTAAACATAAATTGTGTCCTATTGTATGTCTAATATGTTGACTGTCAGCTCTATTCTTTTTATAAGACGTTTCCCAGAGACTTCCCTGACCGTCCAGTGGTTAAGACACTGCTCTTCTGCTGCAGGGGGATCGGGTTCAAGCCCTGGTCGGGGAACTAAGATCCTGCATGCTTTGAGGTGTGGCCCCAAAAAATTTTTTTTTAATTAAAAAGAAGTTTCCCAAATGAGATTAGGCTACATTTTAACATGAGAGACCTTTTTCTTTAAAGCCATTTGTGGAGAATAAAAATGAGTTGACAAATAATGCTAATAAAACCTGTATTGCCGATTTTTGACTAATATTAAAAAAAATTTTTTTTAACTCTGAATTACTATATGAACATAAACTAAGATAAAGGAGAAGTTGTAGTCAGTGCTATTATGTTTTTCTTTCCATATTTCTCCTTTTCTTCAGTCCTCTCTACTGTATGCATTTCTTTTGGCTTTGCAGTGGAATAATTAAGGAATTTACACATTGCCTATTTGCCTTCGGAATTTATACAACATTTGTAACATTTCTGTATAATCATTGAGTAGTTTTGTTCTTAGAATTTCTCTTTGAGGTTGTTCTCTTTAAGCTGTTGCTTAGTGGAGAAATTGAGAATCAAGAGGCAAGTTGATGATAATTGTAAGTCAGTATGTGGTGCAACCAGGAGTTCACAAGCCATAACTGAAGTTCTCATGTGCCGTGACTAAGACCTGGCACACCTAGATAGGTAGATAGACAGATAGATAAAATAACTTAAAACATCAGACAGCTGTTAGAGAAACAGGGATGGGCTCCCAGCTCCCTAGGAGCCCTCATTGATTCTAATGTTGCTACTCGCCTGGCAAAGTCCCCTATCTAGGTTGCCTTTCTGTAACAGTACCTAGCAATCTTCACTGTTTACTGTTTTCCCCAAATATAGCAATTCTTTGGTTCCCTCCTCTTACTCCATTGTTCAGAAAAAGGCAGTGAATTCCACTGAGTCATATTAGGATGTGAGTGGAGTGACTAAAAGCCCAGTTAAGGTATATACCTCCTCCCAGGTATTTGCAGTTTGAAAGAATAACTGGTTAACACGAAAGAATGAATTTCTAATGATGGATTTTTCTGTTAGTATTTTTAGTTAGAGAACTTGGGTGGTGTTGCCTGGAATCAACACTTACTTTACTCTGCCCTTAATACATTCTTGCATTATTATTTTCCAATGTGGAATTAACCCTTAAAGATGTGACAGTGTTAATCCCTCACTAGTGTCCGACTCTTTGGGACCTCACAGACTGTAGCCCACCAGGCTCCTCTGTCCATGGGATTCTCCAGGCAAGAATACTGGAGTGGGTTGCCATTTCCTTCTCCAGGGGATCTTCCTGACCCAGGGATCAAACCTGGGTCTCCTGCATTGCAGGCAGATTCTTTACCATCTGAGCCACCAGGGAAGCCCTAGAATCAACCCTTAAAGATGAATTCCATCAAATTGTGAGGGCCATGAAGATCCTCAGGGTGGGTTGGCTGCCACCCCTTCTCCCAGAGCAAGGGATTCTACTTAGCGCCAGTCTTTACTGTCATCGATATCTCACTCAACAAAAATCCCCTTCATTTCAACCAAAGGAGCTGAAGGAAAGGCCTAAAGAACTACTGATTTAGAAATTTCCGTGTTTGATGAACTTTCCTTGGGATGCAGCTAGATCTGGACATGTGGTCTGTGGTTCAGAATTGAAGTAGTCTAGACTCTCCTTCAAGGCACAGCAACAATTACACAGCATTGTATGAGGACCAGGGACCTGGGGACCAGCAGAACTCCCTGTCCCCAGCAGAGAGCCCATGTTTCTCTCTGATAGGGATTGAGATAAATTCCATATTATTTAGCAGGGGTATTTTAGTTACCTCCAGATCTCATCCTCTCCTTGGGCTTCCTTGCTGGCTCAGATGGTACAGAATCTGTTTGCAATTCAGGGGATCCGGGTTTGATCCCTGTGTCTGGAAGCTCCCCTGGAGAAGGGGGTGGCTACCCAGTTCAGTATTCATGCCTGGAACATCCCATGGACAGGGGAGCCTGGTGGGCTGCAGTCCATGGGCTCACAAAGAGGCAGACACGACTGAGCAACACTCCCTTTTTCACAGCCTCTCTCTTAGCCTCCACTGGTTTCTGTGACTCTTTCAAGCGTTACGTATGTGAAGTAGACCCTGGAGTTGTCTCTCCTGATGGGGCTGGTGGTGGTCTCTAACATACTTTCTTTTCCTTCTTTTCTGTCTTTTTATCTCTCCCAGCCAGTGGTGGTTGCCCCTGTCATTGTGGCTTTTCCTAAACTAATTCATCTAACCTTCCGCTCTGTATGCCTGATTGCTGAAAGGTCAAAAGAGGAGCTTGCTTGCTGAGGGGAGTGTGTTTTCACTGTGACTTTAATTGTAAGTGATTTTAATTGATTGGCTGACTTGCCTGTTTTCATCTTTCGCAGAGTTAGTCACTTGGTGCTTGTTGAGTGGGTGTGCGTGTGGTGTTATTTGAGTGTGTGTGTATGTGTTTGAATGTGTGTGGGGGGGTGTGTATAGTGAAGCCCAGTAATGAAACTCTTGAATAAAGTCACTGATTGGCTAACATTTCTTTTAACCAGTTGTCTCTTCTATACTTTATGGATTTTTGGTATTTTTCAGAATGAAGTAAGAATCATGTTAAACGTGGGGAAGTCAAGTCTCTCCTTGTTTCATGTTGTTCTAAGATATATGAATCCTGGAACTGAAGCAGTATCTGGTCGTATAACTATTTATCCATCCTGGGCTAAGGCAGGTGAGTAAATTTTCAAGCCGCTTTTGGATGAAGTGATTTATTAGTGAAACATTTTCTCCGATTTTCGCAAAGTTGATCTCTTCAGAAAACATGAAGACTGCAATGACTGGGACCCTTATGCTCTGTCCTTTGTACCTTTTCTGTCTCTAAACGTTTTGCATGTTTAAGTTGTGCTGTTAAATTTGTTATTAACTGTCATTTAAAAAATCAGTATAACAGTCTGTGTACCCTGGCTGAACCCCATGGGCGAAGCTAATTTATAGCTTGTTCAGGTAAATTGGGTGTTGTCTTTGTGGAGTTACTTGAGAGGCCTTGGCCTCCTGCCCTGAATTCTCCCACTGTTTCAGGCAAACCAAGTAATTCAAGGAGAAAGGGCTGAGGATAGGAGTTTTTAAGATGAATGTGGTAGGGAGTTCCCTGGAGGTCCAGTGGTTAAAACTGTGCTTCCACTGCAGGGGACAGAGGTTTAATCCCTGGTCAGGGAACTAAGATCCCACACCCGGTGTGACATGGCAAAAATGTAAATAAATAAAATCCTTTAAAAAGGATGAATGTGGCAAAGCATGAAGCCCAAGAGAGCTGTGGAGAAGAGCGTGCCAATCTCATTTAGGGGTGAGAGATTCCTGAGGACAGAGGAGGGAGGGACCCAGTCAGAGGGCAGGTCTCACCACAGTCAGAGATGAGGCCTGAACATCTGTTCTGCAGGGGATGAGGGCTTCTCTTGGTCCTGGAAACAGATTCCAGGAATATACCAGTATGAATTCCACAGGGACACAAAATGGCACCAGTGGAAATCTCTAATTTAGGATGGAAATTTAAGCGCCTTCATTGAGTATCCACGACAGATTGGGACTTGGGGTAAGAAGTGATGTTCCTGTATTGTATCAGTCAAGCTTGTAAGGCTGGAGGTTGATTTGTTGTTTAGTTGCTAAGTCAAGTCCGACTCTGCGACCCCATAGACTCTAGCGCATCAGTCTCCTCTGTCCATGAAATTCTCCAGGCAAGAATACTGGAGTGGGTTGCCATTTCCTTCTCCAGGGGATCTTCTCCACCCAGGGATGGAACCCATGTTTCCTCTGTTGGCAGGCAGTTGTTTACCACTGAGCCACCGGGGAAGCCCAAAAGTTGATTCAGAGTAACTCATAGGACGAATTGGCAAGCTTGCTTTATTATTTAAAGAATACGCCAGCATCCATTTCCTCACATGATGAGAATTTTGAGAACTGAAGAGGGCTGAGGAGGAAACAGCTGAGAGGTGTAGTAAATTTTCTAGCACACAGTTGATCTCTGTGGACAAGTCCCAGTCTTCAAACCCCAAACTCTTCTGGACCCACTGCCTCCCCAGGGACAGCGTCATCAGCAGTTTGTCCTCCGTTAACTCAAACAGTTAGAATCCGCTGTGGCTTGTTTTCTTGTGCTTTGGGACACCTTTCCTAAGCCCCCACGTCTGAGTCAGGAGCCCAGTTGTATATTCCTTAGTGACCTGCTTCCCAGGTGGCACTAGTGGTAAAGAACCCACCTGCCAAAGCAGGAGACTTAAGAGACACAGGTTTGATTCTTGGGTCAGGAACATCCCCTAGAGGAGGGCATGGCAACCCACTCTGTTATTCTGGCCTGGAGAATCCCATGGACAGAAGAGCCTGGTGGGCTACAGTCCATTGGATCGCAGAAAGTCAGACACGACTGAGCAGTTGAGCATACATCAACAGAAGTTTTAAAAATTCAATTACATATAAAGAAAAGGAAAAAATAGTTTAATATCTATGTAATATATTGAATACTTACTATGTGCAACAAACTTTTCTAAGCAGGTTTCTTGTCTTCATATATTTAATAAATTTTAAAATGACTCCCAATCACAGCATAGATAGCCACTGCTAATATCTTATCAATATGTTGCTAGTCTGTTTTATACATAGGCATATGCATTCATGCTGTTGTTGAAGATTAGATCAGTAAATCTGATCAGTTCATAAGATCAGTGAAGCATCTGAAAGTTTCTCAGATGTAAACTGAATGTTTTAAGTTGAATATCTAAAATCAGAACACTGACTGCTCAAAAGATGCCCTAAGCAATTCTTTTCGTTTCTGATAGGTGCTGCTCAAAGCAAAGAGATCATATTCCAGCCGAGTAAGGAGCCAGCCTTTGTCACCGTACCTGGAAATGGTTTTGCAGACCCGTTTTCAATTGTACCAGGGACGTGGATTGCTTGCATTAAGGTGGAGGGAGTCCTGCTGGTAAGAGGGGCTTCTGAGTGGTGATTCCTCCCCTCTTAGAGATGGTCCATCCATAGTGACCACAATGAGCAAAGATAGAAGAATCACAGCTGATTCCTTTTTAGATATAGGAACCTGTGGTGACATTTGTCCTTACATGGTGTAACAACATATGTTGTTCGGTCGCTAAGTCCTATCTGACTCTTTTGTGATTCCATGGACTGCAGCCTGCCAGGCTCCTCTGTCCATGGGATTTGGCAGGCAAGGATACTGGAGGTTGCCAGTCCCTTCTCCAGTGGATTTTCCCAACCCAGGGATTGAGCCTGCATCTCCTGCATTGACAGGTGGTTCTTTACCACTGAGACACCAGGGAAGCCCAGGCATAATAATATGGGAAACAAAATAGATTTTATAGGCTTCCAGCCAGTCTCTTACAGGCCAAAAAAAAAAAAAAATTGAACTCATGAAATTTTAACATTATCAATATAAATGCAAAACCTTGATGAGCCTATGTCCCAGCCTTTCAAAAATTTCTTTGGGATTTTTCATCATGAATCAGAAGGGTGATAAAAAAGATAACCTCTCTGGGAATCGTGCAGAATGAATCAGAAGGAGCTAGAGGAAGAGAAGATGCTAAAATCAGTGCAGTTTTTGGTGGTGAAAAGAGAAGGGCGAGACAAAGAGCCAGTGCCTCTCTGTGACAGGCTTCCTGTGCCCTTCTGCCTTGACTGGTAATAGCATCACCAGATTGCCTTGGACAAAAAGCTCTTTACCAGGGGAAGGGCCGTATCCTTGCACTTTAATAGATCTACCAGAGAGGCCAGGGATGAAGCCCGCCTTCTCAGAGAGGCCAGGGATGAAGCCCGCCTTCTCAGAGAGGCCAGGGATGAAGCCCGCCTTCTCAGATCTCTGCTTTGGTGTCTGCTTTTGCTTATAGCAAGGTCTTTTCAAAACAGTCTTTGGTAGTTCTTGGTTTCATGTGCTCAGAGTGGAAAACGTAAAGCTTTTCCATCTGGCTCAACTCTTGATTGGCTCAATGAACAGATCTCGGGCAAATTCTTTAACCCCACAGCTGCCCCATACAGTAGGGACCGTGCTTATCCATATGGTCCTTTCCGAATCTAGGGTCTTATCAACAGAATGTGAAGGTTTAAGCTGTCCCTGCCTTTCTTGTCCTTCTTAGTAGAAAGCTTTGTTGCTTTATTAAAGTTTAAGGATGTTTCACAGATGTAGAAATGAGAAGGAAAATTCCATTGAGGCCAGTAATGGAGACAAAGTTGGACTAATGGAAAGAAGAAGTTCATGATAAAAATTACTACATAGGCATGGAAAATTCTTCATGACATTTAGCCACTGCAGTTGTGTCGTAATTCATATGTTATTGTTGTTCAGTTGCTAAGTCATGTCTGACTCAAAAATTCATATGTATGCTTCCATATTATGATCTCATTTTCTCTAGAAATATTTTATTGAACACACATTATCAAACGTCACTGTTTTAGAATCTATGGGACCATAAAGTAGTGGGGAAATACAGTCCCTACCAAAAGAAGCTTATTAATAGAGCAATAACCATTTAAAAATTAGTATTGGAGAAATGCAAATCACAGCTATAATGAGGTATCACCTCACACAGGTCAGTATGGCCATCATTAAAATTTTTATAAATAATAATTGGTGGAGAGAGTGTGGAGAAAAGGGAACCCGCCTACACTGTTGGTGGGAATGTAAATTGGTGCAACCACTATGTAAAACAGTATGGAGAGTCCTTCAGTTCAGTTCAGTCGCTCAGTCGTGTCCGACTCTTTGCGACCCCATGAATCGCAACACGCCAGGCCTCCCTGTTCATCACCATCTCTCGGAGATCACTCAGACTCACGTCCATCGAGTCAGTGATGCCATCCAGCCATCTCATCCTCGGTCGTCCCCTTCTCCTCCTGCCCCCAATCACTCCCAGCATCAGAGTCTTTTCCAATGAGTCAACTCTTCGCATGAGATGGCCAAAGTACTGGAGTTTCAGCTTTAGCATCATTCCTTCCAAAGAAATCCCAGGGTTGATCTCCTTCAGAATGGACTGGTTGGATCTCCTTGCAGTCCAAGGGACTCTCAAGAGTCTTCTCCAACACCACAGTTCAAAAGCATCAATTCTTCGGCGATCAGCCTTCTTCACAGTCCAACTCTCACATCCATACATGACCACAGGAAAAACCATAGCCTTGACTAAACGGACCTTAGTCGGCAAAGTAATGTCTCTGCTTTTGAAAATGCTATCTAGGTTGGACATAACTTTTCTTCCAAGGAGTAAGCGTCTTCTAATTTCATGGCTGCAGTCACCATCAGCAGTGATTGGAGAGTCCTTAAAAAGCTAAAAATAGAGTTGCTGTGAAAGTGAAAATTGCTCATGTTCAACTCCTTGCACCCCCTTGGACTATACAGTCCATGGAATTCTCCAGGCCAGAATACTGGAGTGGGTAACCTTTCTCTTCTCCAGGGGATCTTCCCAACCCAGGGACTGAACCCAGGTGTCCTGCATTGCGGGCAGATTCTTTACCAACCCAGCCATCAGGGAAGCCATATGATCAACAGTTTCACGCCTGGGCATGTATCCAGAGAAAAGTCTAATTTGAAAAGATACATGCTTACTTCACTCTGTATAATAGGCTCCAGTTTCATCCACCTCATTAGAACTGATTCAAATGTATTCTTTTTAATGGCTGAGTAATACTCCATTGTGTATATGTACCACAGCTTTCTTATCCATTCATCTAGTAAGCCAGAAAGAAAAATACCAATACAGTATACTAACGCATATATATGGAATTTAGAAAGATGGTAATGATAACCTGTATTCGAGACAGCAAAAGAGACACAGTTGTATAGAACAGTCTTTTGGACTCTGGGAGAGGGAGGGGGGGGATGATTTGGAAGAATGGCATTGAAACATGTATAATATCATGTAAGAAATGAATCGCCAGTCCAGGTTCGATGCAGGATACAGGATGCTTGGGGCTGGTGCACTGGGATGTCCCAGAGGGATGGTACAGGGAGGGAGGTGGGGGGGGTGGTGTTCAGGATGGGCAACATGCGTACACCCATGGTGGATTCATGTTGATGTATGGCAAAACTAATACAATACTGTAAAGTAATTAGCCTCCAATTATAAATAAATAAATTTAAATTTAAAAAATAGAAATAAATAAAAGAAAAGATACATGCACCCAAATCTTTATAATAGCATTATTTACAATAGCCAGCACATGGAAGGAACCTAAATGTCCATCGAGTGATACATAGATAAGGAAGGTGTGGTGTATATATACACAATGGGATGCTGTTGCTGCTGCTAAGTCGTGTCTGACTCTGTGTGACCCCATAGAGGGCAGCCCACTAGGCTCCCCTGTCCCTGGGATTCTCCAGGCAAGAATACTGGAGTGGGTTGCCATTTCCTTCTCCAATGCATGCATGCATGCTAAGTCACTTCAGTCATGCCTGACTCTGTGTGACCCTATGGACAGCAGCCAATCAGGCTCCCCTGTCCCTGGGAAGCTCCAGGCAAGAATACTGGAGTGGGTTGCCATTTCCTTCTCAATGGGATACTACTCAGCCATGAAAAGAATGAAATAATGCCATTTGCAGCAACGTGGGTGGACCTAGAGATTATCATACTATGTGAAGTAAGTCAGAGAAAGACAAGTACCATATGGTATCACCTATATGTGAAATTTAAAATATGATACGTATAAACTTATTTACAAAACAAAAGCAGACTCACAGACATTGAAAACAAACTTATGGTCGCCAAAGGGGAAAGGGAGGAGGTGGGGGGATAAATTAGGAGTTTAAGATTAGCAGATATAAAATAGATAATAAGGTCCTACTGTATAGCATAGGAAACTATATCCTATAATAAATCATAATAGAAAATACATGTATATAACTGAATCACTTTGCTACATTTCAGAAATTAACACAACATTGTAAATCAACTATACTTCAATCAAAACTTTTTTAAAATTACATTAAAACTCACTCAGGTATTAAGACCACTGAGCCCCTACTTTTTCTCTCCCACACATTCTCCTCTTCTCTGTTATAGACAAATTGAGGGCTGTGAAGAGAGAAAAGCTTTGTGGCCAGTATTCAAGTCTCTCACCATTGTGACAAACATTCCCCCTCCTTCCCTGGGCAGATAGGCAGGGATGCTAGGATGGCAGAAGTCCAGCCCCTGCCCTTTTCTGAAGAGCTGCTTCTCTGAATCCCTGCTGTGGGCCCACTTGGCACCCTCAGTGGAACATGTTCTTCCTCTCCAGTCCTACAGGCAGTGGGCCAGGTTCAGGCTATGATTCACCAGGATCATAAAACATCACTTTTTACACGAAGCCAGGAGAGCGTTGCTCTGCTGGAGGAGTAAAAAGCCAGGATACATTATCTACAACTCTGGATCCTATAGGGATGAAGGCAACCAGCATGTCAAAAGAACATCTTTTCAATGGACAATTTATTATTATCTTTGGTTCTGAGTTTATTAACAACCCAGAAGAACCGGTAAAACTTCCCTGAACTTTGAAAACAAAAATGTTTGCTTGAAACGCTTATCTCTGATGCTTAAGAAGTGAAAGTGTTAGTCACTCAGTTTTGTCTGGCTCTTTGTGACCCCATGGACTGTAGCCTGCCAGGCTCCTCTGTCCATGGAATTCTCCAGACATGAATACTGAAGTGGGTAGCCATTCCTTTCTCCAGGGGATCTTCTCAACCCAGGGATTGAACCTAGGTCTCCCACATTGCAGGCAGATTCTTTACCGTCCGAGCCACCCGTAGGTTGCTTGGTGTGTTCTGATGAGTCAGGGGGCAGAAAGAAAAAGCAGTTGATATAGAGAACTTAACTAGAGTGCTTCACCTGGTTATTATTCATTTAGCTAGTATGTGCAGCTATTTTATTATTAACACTAACCTAGGGCTGCCCTCCTAATGAGTATTCATTGTTTTGGTCTTTATCTCCTAGGACTACCTGGTACTGCTCCCCAGGGACTACTATGAAGCCCCCTCGCTGCAGCTGCCGGTCACGGAGCCGTGTGCCGATGTGGGCCATCCCCAAGAGAAGTTAGTATGGGCAGCAGCTGCATCATCGGGTCCTCTAACTCAGGAGCCTTGGGTTCAAGGATTCTCAGTAGCCCTCAGGATCATGACTGCACAGGATGCTCTGGTTAATGACTTAATTGTGGCTTTTCTTTGTAGCAGTGACTGTGTTTCATGCAAGAGTCACAAACCACTTTGTATCCCGTAGCTAGGGCTTCAGAGTGACTCTCACTCTCTTACATGAGGAAGTGGCGATGCGTGCCTAAGTAATACGCTCAGGGTCATGCATCTAGTGAGGGGAAGAGCTTACAATGAATGTGCCTTTGTGGACCACTGCTTCTCCCATTCCTCATGCAGATGAAAATTTATCGCACAGTTCCTGTAGTAAGCACTTAGTAAAAGTTTGTTGAAGAGTGATGAGTGAATGAATGAATGCACAGGATGGATAGGAGTCCTGGGGATGAACTTTGATCCTCTGTGTTATTTCTCAGTTGTAATTGTTATGTTTTGTTGTTGTTGTTGAAGTTGTTTGCTTTACCAGCATTTGCCAGTAACCCGATTCCCTTGTGCCCTGGCTTGCGAGGCCAGACACTTCCTGCTTGATGGGGAGCCGAGACCCTTGGCAGTGAGGCAGCCCACCCCCGCACACCCAGTCATGGCGGACCTCAGTGGAAGAGAGGTGAGACAGTCTTTTTTTGTTTTTCTATCAGATATTTTACCACCTCCCTGTCCTTCTGCTGAAAACCCTTGGCCACAGTTGTATCTCATATTCAGGTAAATCTGGAAGACCTCCCCAGAGATGTTAATTAAAGGTGTGCTGAGTTCTCTGGTTCAGGCTGGGGCTGGGCAGTCCACCACGCTGAGCCGTGGGAAGGCTAGTCTTCCATCACTTTCTGTACATGGCGGGCAACATGAGCAACCTCAGAATTTTTTCCTTTTGATTCTCTGGATTTACAAGGGGGCATCCTGTTCACCCTGATTCAGGGCACGATCTCTCTACAAAGCCTCCAGAAATCACACAGCTCACCCTAAAAGGATACAGAGCTCACTGACTGCTCATCCCCTCGGGCTAGACAGTTCTTAGCAGCTGAATTCCTTAAACTCAAGTTCTGGAACTGCTACACCCAAAGGCACCTCCTTCCTGGCTCAGAGGACAGGTTACTACAGGTCTTGGCATTGCTTTTCTTCCAGGAGTTCTTTGAGCCTCAAAACAATTTAAGACTGTACAGTTTTAAGATTTGAGTTAGAAGTACTGTGTATCAACAATAAGAACTCATTACTTCAGAATGAAGACACACACACACAAAAGCAAAACCTTTCTCTTCGATGTTTCCATTCCTTACTTTTTACAGTGTTCTCTGTTTTGTACCCTTGAGGAAAACGTTCATCTGGGGGATTAAATCCATGAAATGAAAATATATGCAGTATTCTCACTCACCATTTCGATGTGTATCTTTTTGTAAACTACATTCCTAACATTTTCAAGGTAGAAGTTGTAGGAGTTTGATGGTATTTCTTAAGTTTAGTCTTTATTTTATTTGAGTTTTTATTTTAAAACTATTATTTTTACCAAAAAAAAGCATGTTATTCAGTCACTCAGTCGTGTCCAACTCTTTGTGACCCCATGGACTGAAGCATGCCAGGCTTCCCTGTCCCCTACTCTCTCCTGGAGTTTGCCAAGTTCATTTCCATTGAGTCGGTGATGCTATCTAACCATCTCATCCTCTGCTGCCCTCTTCTCCTTTCTACTTGTTATAATAAGAAAAACAATATGCATGAATATATATGGAATCTATAAAAATGGTACAGATGATCATATTTGCAAAATAGAAATAGACACACTGACATGGAGAACAATCTTATGGACACCAAGAAGGGAAAGGGGGTTGGGGATGAGATGAATTGGGTGATTAGGGTTGACATAATCACTTCCCCAATCACTCAGCAGTAAAGAATCCGCCTGCAATGCAGGAGACTCGGGTTTGATCTTTGGGTGGGGAGATCGCTTGGAAAAGGAAATGGCAACCCACTCCAGTATTCTTGCCTGGCCAATCCCATGTTTATGAACAGAGGAGCCTGGCGGGCTACAGTCCATGGGGTCGCAAAAGAGTGGGACACGACTGAGCGACTAAACAACAACATAGAATAGATAACTAATGAGAGCCTACTGTCAGCTCAGGGAGCCCTACTCAGTGTTCTGTGGTGACCTAAATGGGAGAGAAATCCAAAAAACAGAGGACGTATGTATTTGTTGTTCAGTCGCTTAGTCGTGTCTGACTTTTTGCGACCCCAGGGACTGCAGCACGCCAGGCTTCCCTGTCCTTCACTATCTCCTGGCACTTCCTCAAACTCATATCTATTGAGTCGGTGATGCCATCCAACCATCTCTTTCTCTGTCGTTCTCTTCTCCTGCCTTTAATCTTTCCCAGCATCAGGGTCTTTTCTAATGAGTCAGCTCTTCGCATCAGGTGGCCAAAGTATTGGATATATGTATAAGTATAGCTGATTTACTTTGCTGTACAGTAGAAACTATCGTAACATTGTAAAGCAAATATACGTCAATAAAAATTAATTTAAAAGAAAAATATGCATAAGGAAAAACAAAATGATCTTACTTCCTCTCCATTCTAATCTTCAGTCCACTGTCTCTCTCCCTGCCCGTGCTGTGTGTATGCATACAGATGCACATACATGCATACACATATACACAGATATGTGTGTGTACCCCACATAGCAGGGAGGTATACTTGGGAAGGGCTGATGTCCAGGAAGTAATGCTGATGATTCATCAGGAGCTGTTCCTGCCTCTGACTTAGCCCGGAGCCATAGCTCTGAGCTGTTCTATTTGCATGATGCATACAACTCAGCCCTGGGCTGTCCAGCTTTATTTAAAAATCCTCTTTTACTGTTTTATCTGAAGGCCTGGAGACTTATACTGTCTGATTCAGTATATATATATATATATATATATATTTTAATTAATGAAACTTAGTAAAGCTAAAAATTCAGTTCTTTGATTACACTAACCACATTTCAAGCTCTCAGTAATCATATATGTCTAGTGCCCATTGTATTGGACAGCACACATCACAGAATATTTTGCCATCACAGAAAGCTCTATTGCACAGCATTAATGAAGCATCAAGATCACTGTGCTAAAAGTCTGAGTGATCAGACTTTTAGCAGAGTTTGTTGTTGTTTAGTATCTAGAGTTGGACTCTTTTCGACCCCATGGATTGTAGTCCACCAGGCACCTCTGTCCATGGAATTTCCCAGGCAAGAGTACTGGAGTGGGTTGCCATTTCCTTCTCCAGGGGATCTTCCTGACCCAGCGACTGATCCTGTATTGGCAGTCCGATTCTCTACCGCTAAATCACCAGGGAAGCCCAACAGAGTTCGCGAAGGTCTTAGGAGTCATCTGATCTCTCTTCCTGAAAAAAATTCTGTCTACATTATCCTTGTCAGATATTGATTCATTTAGCCTCTGTTGAATACTTGAATTGATGGGGGACTCACTTCTTCTAGAGGTAGCCTAATCCAACACCTGTGGACCCTGTTTACTCTAGAAACTTCTCTGGGAAACTTTCCTGAGTTATTCCTTTGATAAGTTATTTATCTTTGGCCCACTTTTTCAATAGCCTTATCTTGTTTTATGTTTTGAGAGATTTTTTAGATTTTTTTTCTTCCAACTCCAACCACAACAGCAACCTCAACCCCAACCCAAACCTACACACATGCACACACAGGTTTCATCTTTTTTTTGTCTGTTCAATTAGTTAACATCCAATTGCATTCTAACTTCCAAATTTTTCATGTCTCTGGCCTGTTATTTTCCTCTTCTCTATTCTCTTTTCTTTGTGGGTTTATGATTCAAAAAATATTTACCCTTATTTTTGTGGATTTCTGAGAGGGAGGGTAAGTAAACAGGTGTGCTACATCCTATATGTCTAACCAGAAGTTCCAGGATGTACTTTGTTTGTGATGTTCTGAAGTTTCATTTTTATATGTTTAGGTGCAGATTTATTTTTATTATTTTAGTACTCAAAGTACAATTTCATGTGAAGAGTCATGTCTTTTATCCTGGGAATTTTTTCGGATAGTATCTCTACAGATACTACTTGGCTGAAAATCCTTTCATCTTCTTTTCTGGAAGTCAGACTGGAAGAATGTTGGAGCCTCTCAATCTGTCTCTAAACTGCTCTTTCATATTTGTATGTTTCTTTGACTCTTTGCACTGCTTTCTGAGTGACTTCCTCAAGACTCTCTTAGAATCCATGAATGTTCTAGTTCACTGTCTCTAGTCTAGATTTTATTCAGCCTCCCAATTCCATGTAACATGTACTTTTCATCTCAAAAGATTTCTTACTAGCTCTTTCTTATATTTACTTTTATTCTTGTTTCTCCTCTGCCAATTTTTGTTTCATTACTTCATTTACTTTTTAAAGAGAAGTTACTCCATTAATCTTTTTGAGTTTCTCAACATCCTTGGAGCAAGGTATAGTTCAGAATTCAGAATTTTTTAAATTTTAAAAAGATAAGATTGTATACACATAACGTCTATAGTGGGTTCTGGAACAGCACCTTGTAGTCAGATAAGTTAATATTTTTCCAGTGAAAAGCATGAATAGACACACCAAGGGAGATACATGAAGACTATATATATGGAGTTAGTTCAGGTCAGATTTTACCATCAAGTGATGACTGGTTAGAGTTAGGTTAGGTTTTGTAACCAAACACATTTGAAAACAAGTTTTCCTTTTCAGGCTTTGGGGGTTCTGGATTAAGGACCAGTGTACTTATTTTAAAACTTCACCAGACTTTCATAAAGTTTATTTCATCTGAGGTAAACTCATCTTCACTTGATGATATATTATTGCCTTTTTTTTTTTTAAAGAGAAAAATTCTTTTTTTCCTAAATATTTATGTATTTATTGGCTGTGCTGGGTCTTAGTTGCCACATGTGGGATCTAGTTCCCTGACCAGGGATCAAACCCAGGCCCCCCACATTGGGAGCATGAGGTCTTAGCCACTGGACCACCAGGGAAGTCCCCTTGACTGTTATTAAAGTTAGATTTCTGTATGTTGTGGAGGCTTATTTTGTTTGCTTACTGGCTTACTTTGAATGAGAAGTTTTTATCGTCTCCCTCTTTCCCTACATCCGTCTCAGTTTGGCTTGTCTGTCTGGTTCTCTGTACCTTTAGCCCAGAGCCAGGCATAACAATATGCCAATGTCTGTTATTGTGGTCCTCAGGCTAGTACAGATTCAGACACTGAGCCCGCGGGTGCTTAACTCAGTTCTTGGTCCTAGGCCTCATCTTTGATCTTTGTTTTCCGTATCCCACCATTTTTTATAAAGCTGAAACCCAGATGGCAGGTTTTCAGTGATTTTTTTTTTCCTTCAGTTTTTCATGATGTGAAGGAAACCTCATCCTTTGGCTTCAAAAAATTAGCCTGGATCTGGCCCCTGTCTCATATGAAGCATTTTTAGTTCTCTTTACTCTGCATATTCTGGACTGCTGGCCCACACATCCTACTTCCAGCCTGGAGAACAGCAAGCCTGTGACTTCAGCCTTGGTGCCATTTCAAGTTTTTCTTTTACTAATGTTCCATCATCTGTCTCCTTTTAATCCCAAACTTATTTTGTTGTTGTTGTTTTACTATTAAAACATTATTTGGTGGCTCAGGCGGTGAAGAATCTGCCTGTGATGTGGGAGACCTGGGTTCAATCCCTGGGACAGGAAGATCCCCTGGAGAGGGACATGGCAACTCCCTCTGGTATTCTTGCTTGGAGAATTCCATGGACAGAGGAGCCGGGTGGGCTACAGTCACGACTGTAGGGTTGCAAAATAAAAAATATCCTTTTTACGACCAATACACACCCATAGTTGTTGTCTCTTGGAAAAGGGGTACAGCAAATATGAATTCCTGTGCCATCTGAACTGGAAGTCATCCCACATTTAAAACATGCTAAGTTCTGTCCTATTTTTGCTTCCCTGATAGCTCACTTGGTAAAGAATCTGCCTGCAATGCAGGAGACCCCGGTTCGATTCCTGGGTTGGGAAGATCCCCTAGAGAAGGGAACAGCTACCCACTCCAGTATTCTGGCCTGGAGAAGTCCATGGACTATAAAGAGTCAGACACAACT
Source organism: Cephalophus harveyi (assembly GCA_006410635.1). NCBI lineage: Eukaryota > Metazoa > Chordata > Mammalia > Artiodactyla > Bovidae > Cephalophus > Cephalophus harveyi. Next base: position 236,425 of record SJYT01039983.1, read on the forward strand.
GAGTGACTTTCACTTTCATCCTATTTTTATGAAAACCCTACTTCCCCTTCCCACAATCCTTCAACCACTGCTCCATAACTCTCTGTCCCTTCAAAACCAAGAATTGTCTAGACTCACAATTTCTAATTCTCTGCTTTCCATTCCTACCTCAGTCCACACCGTCTGACTTCACCTCCCAGTCCCATTAATTTTTTTTGGTAGGGGGGCGGGCAGGATTTCCAGTGACCGTGTTAGTGTTGCTCTGCTAAGTCCAATGGATATTTTCCAGTCTTCATCTGTTCAACTTTTCAGCAGCTTTCAATACTTGTTGAATACTCCTTCCATTAAAAAACAGTCTTTTTGTCTTGAATTTAAGAGCAGAATTTAAATTCCAGAATTTAGGGGCAGACTGGGTCTCTTTGTACCTCTCTGGCTGCTTCCTCAAACTATCATTTGTAGGCTTACCCTCCTGTGTCTCGACATCAAATGGGAGAATTTATTGAGGTTCAGTCTTAGCCCTTGTCTTTTTACTCTGTAGTCCTTCCCTAAGCAGTCTTCTCCGTGTCTATCGTGTTGGGTACCAGTTCTACCCAGATAATTCTCAAATTGGAATGTCTAGTCACACCTCCCATTTTATATACAGAGTAGCACAGCCCACTTCCTTCATGACATCACCTCTTAGATATCTCAGTTGTTGGTGTTGTTGAGTCACCCAACTGAACAACACCCGTGTTTGACTCTTTGCGACCCCATGGACTGCAGCACACCAGGCCTCCCTGTCCATCACCATCTCCCAAAGTTTGCCTAAGTTCATGTTCATTGCGTCAGTGATGCCATCCAGCCATCACATCCTCTGACGCCCTCTTCTCCTTCTGCCCTTGATCTTTCCCAGCATCAGGGACTTTTCCAATGAGTCATCTATTCACATCACATGACCAAAATACTGGAGCTTCAGCTTCAGCATCAGTCCTTACAGTAAATATTCAGGGTTGACCTCTTTTAAGATTGACTGGTATGATCTCCTTGCTGTCCAAGGGAGTTTCAGGAGTCTTTTCCAGCTCTGCATTTTGAAGGGACATTCTTTGATATTCTGCCTTCTTTATGGTCTAGCTCTCACAACCATACGTGACAACTGGGAAGACCGTAGCCTTGACTATACGGACCTTTGTCAGCAGAGTAATGTCTCTGCTTTTTGACACACTGTTTAAGTTTGTCATCCCAGAGGGATCTCAAATTGCATTTAGGAGTTCCCTAAGTAAATGGCTTCACCATCCATGTAAATACATAAACCCAGGGGCTTCCCTGGTGATCCGGTGATTAAGACTTACCTAGTGGCTAAGACTTATCTCCTGCAGTGGCAGGAAGATACTTTATACTGCACTACCTGGGAAGCCTTCAAAGATAATAACTGATAAACAGCAGGGTTTCTGTTTTCTATAATTTGCATCTTTTGTCTGACTTTTCAAAACCCATTTCTATCATCAGATATATTCAAAACCCTACCAAGTCTTCCAAAAGCCAACCCATATGGCTTGGAGTAGGAAGAGTAATAGATATTTATAATAGAGTGCTATGATAGACCTGGCAGCCAATAATAACTCCTGGGAGAAAGCTCATTGGCCTTGTGTGTTTTGTGGTGAGGTGAAGACAGACAAGCCCACATTTGGAGATCCCAAGGGAGAGATGTTGGTAATTACCTCTCCAAACCAGTGGCAGCATCATATTTCACTGTATAACGAGTAGGAAAGTGGTATGGATAATCTATGTTTTCTCCTGGAGGGAAGTCTTTCTATTATTTAAGTGATAGAAAAATCACTGTGAAAAATAAGCAGGAGTGTGGTTCAGAGCTGTGTGGAAGGAACAGCAGATGTGAATTTCCTGAAGACCAGAGGCAGGAGGATTTTAATTAAGTGTGGTGAAGCTTGACAGGGCCTGAGCTTATGGGCTGAAGTGGGTTAAACTACTTAAGGAATGTAGTTCTGATACTGACTCGGGAATTAAATGTGCACCACATTTTGATCTAGTGATTCTAATTCCACTTCTAGGAATTTTACAGAAATACTAGCAAAAGGATATAGATCTAGATATAGATATAAATGGGCTTCCCTGGTGGCTCAGACAGTAAAGAATCCGCCTGAGTTTGATATCTTGGTCAGGAAGATTCCCTGGAGAAGAGAATGGCTACCCACTCCAGTATTCTTGCCTGGAGAATCCCATGGACAGAGGAGCCTGGTGGGCTACAGTCCATGGGGTCACAAAGTGTCAGACATGACTGAGTGCCTAACACTTTCCCTTTCTTCCATAGATATAAATTTGGATATATACTTATAGGTACATGATCATATAGCCTTATGTGTTTTAGGAAAAATTAGAGATAACATAAATGTCTATCAATAGGGAATTAAATAAATGATTAAATAAATGATTTTACATTCGTACTATGGAATGGGAGGAAGGGCAGACATTAGAAGAGTGAAGTATGTTTGTATGGCACACTAAATACTACTGAGTTTTAAAAAAAGTCATGGCAAAAAGCAATAGCCACAGTTATAATCATCATTGTTTATACAGTGTGTGTGTGTGTGTGTGTGTGTGTGTGTGTCGCTCAGTCATGTCTGACTCTTTGCAACCCCATGGACTGTAGTCCGCTAGATTCTTCTGTCTGTGGAAAAACTTTAGCCAAAGAATAAGTTTAATGAGAGAAGTGAGAAAATGCAGAAACAATTCTCCAGGTAAGAATACTGAAGCGGGTAGCCATTTCCTTCTGCAGGAGATCTTCCCAACCCAGGAATGGAACCCAGGTCTCCTGCATTACAGACAGATTTTTTACCATCTGAACCACCAGGGAAGCCCCTTATACAGGACTTACAACAGGCCGGTACAGTTCAAAGAGCTCATCCCATATTAATTCAATTAATCCTCATAGTCTGAAGAGGTGGGCACTATGTTATCCTCATTTTTACACAGGAAGATACTGAGACATACAGATGTTGAGTAACTTTTTCCAGGCCACACAGCTGGAGGCAGTGTGATTCCAGACTCCAGGCTCCTGGCCACAAGGTGATGCCACAGCTGGGCATGCTTCTTCTGTAAAGAACCAGATAGTGAATATTTTCAGCTTTGTAGCCCATTGAGGCATACGTCCGTTCCTTTTATCACCCATTGGAAATTCCTTTTTACTTCAGGTTTTAAAGTATCTTTGGCCTTGAGAAACAAGGCAAATATATGGGTAGTAATACCAAACCCAGGTCTGGCCGCTTGCTGCACAAAAGCCATCAAAGAGGCCGGGATGGTGGAAGGAGAAAGTTTGCTTCATGTTGGATGCTGGCAGCAGCAAAGGAGGGGCAAGGAGAACAGACTCCTGTCCATAGGCCAGCTCCTCCCACTGACTGAGTGGGCAAGAGCTTTTACAGAGAGAGGGAGGGGGCTACATGCAGAAATCGCACACTCAGCCCGGACAGTCAGCTTGAAATTGGTCGTTGGCAATCTGACCAGTGTCTTCTTGATTGTTTTAACAGATTTAATCTTCAGTTCCAAAGTCAATTTGTTTCCATTTCTTGAGGCCAGTTCTTGCAGCTGTGGCATCTTATGTCATGACTGCAGTCTGGTTTTCATGTAGTTAAGTTCTCCACTTGGTGAGGATTTCAGTATCTATAAGACAGCTCCCAGGATATGGCTCAGAATATTATCTATAGCCCTTGAGAAGAAACTAAAAGTCCTTGACTATGTTTACTGACTCCATTATGGTTATTTGGTCTCCTTTGACTGTTTAACATTGTTTCTGCATTTTCTCACTTCTCTGATTAAACTTATTCCTTGGCTAAAGTTTTTCCACAGATAAAAGACAAGCAGAGGACATGGTCAAGAGGAAGGACCATAGAGTCCTGCTCCATTTCAGTAGTAGGATTAGAGACCCCTATTAGTAAGGTCACCAGATTTAGACAATGAAAATACCGGATGCCCCCATTTAGGCTGAATTGTAGTTAAACTATAATTATGTATTGTTTATCTGAATTTCAAGCTTAACAGAGCATCCTGTATTTTATCGGGGATCCCTGCCTGCAGGACCATATTTCTTACTGAGTGCTCCGTCACTCAGTCGTCTCCAACTCTCGGCTGTCCCATGGACCGTAGCCTGCCAGGCTGCTTTGTCCATGGGATTTTCCAGGCAAAATATTGGAGTGGGTTGCCATTTCCTACTCTGGGGATCTTCCCGACCCAGGGATCGAAAAGATCCCGTGTTTCTGGCGTCTCCTGCATTGGCGGGTAGATTCTTTACCACTAGCGCCACCTGGGAAGCGCCACGTTTCTTACTGTGATGACATATAAAACTCCTCCCAGGGGTCTGCCCCAGTTTCACTGTTGCCTATGGAGACACATCCGGTGCATCTCACATCTCTCCAACATCTCGGGCTCTTCGACAGGTGGAGCTGCACCTGCGGCTGCTGGTCCCACGGGTCGGCCGCTACGTCATCATGGTCGAGTACGCCACGGAAGCAGACCAGCTGTCTGAGGCCGCAGTGCACGTGCAGAGCCCCGGGGCTGACCTGGCAGGCCGGGTGGACATCTACAGCTGCAAGTACTGGTAAGTGTCCTGCCCCAGGGGAGTCCGCTCTAACTGAACAGGCAGGAGGTCAGCCGTGGGAACTTTGGTTTTTATCCGACTTGAACATTGTTTCCTTTTTGAGGTTGAGCTTGAGAACCAGCAGGGGACGAGTTATGCAATCCAGCATTACCCCTGGTGTGCTATTGGAAGGCTTCTCCGTAGGCAGGGCCTTAAAAATATTGCATTTTCTGGAAAAGCTGCATGTTCTACTTAGCATTTTGGCTCAGATTCACAAGAAGCAGGGGCTTCCCTGGTGGCTCAGACAGTAAAGAATCCACCTGCAATGCAGGAGACCCAGGTTTGATCCCTGAGTCAGGAAGATCCCCTGGAAAAGGGATAAGCTACCCACCCCAGTATTCTGCCTTGAGAATCCCATGGACAGAGGAGCCTGGCGGGCTACAGTCCATGGAGTCACAAAGAGTCAGACACGACTGAGTAACTAACACACTCACACCCACAAGAAGCAGCACAGCCTTTTGGTTTTATTCTGTAACCCTCATGGTGGGCACTGAACCCAGGGCCTTTCTCTCAAACACCATGTAGAGTTCATGGGTGCCTGGCACATTCTCCATTAATCCATTAAGAACTGGGGGTCATTAATGTTTGACGAGCATCACGTGAAAAATAATTTGACAGAGGAATCTCAAATTCACCCTGATGAAGTTCATCTCTTCCAAGAGCTCGACAAGGATTTATTGAAAATCGTTTCCTTTGCATAATGAATCAAGATGTATGCAGATGTTGAGAGTATACTTTGATTAGAGAATCAGTGCAAAGGATGTTTCCCCATGGAATTAATTGTAGAATAAATAGCACTGGAAGGCAGAGTCTCCTGAGAAAGCATGTGGGGAACTACGGTGTACATGCTGTTTAACCACTTCAGTTGTGTCCAACTCTTTGCAACCCTGTGGACTGTAGCCCACCAGGCTCCTCTGTCCATGGGGTTCTCCAGGCAAGAATACTGAAGTAAAATGCCATTCCCTTCCCCAGGGGATCTTTCTGACCCAGAGATCAAGATTCTTAGATCTCCTGCATTGGCACATGGATTCTTTAACACTATGAACCACCTAGGAAGCCCTTACAGTGAACCCTCCCAATTCTCCACTAAGACTTTGAACATTTTGTGACCTCTACACTCACATGCCTTGTGTCAAACTCAAGATGACTTGAGGAGTTGGACACTTTCTCTGTAATGCAAAGAAAAAAACTTATGAAAAGTGTCACTTTTGGTAGCTTAGAATGGAAAATTTTATGAGACTTGATGAAATGGTTATTAAATGAATATCACGTGCTCGGCAACCCTAAAAAATAAACTGTGAAAGCTTCTTTTCAGTCTTAAAAAAAAAAAGTCGAATCTTTCCTTTTCTCTGGGATGATGATTAAAAAAAAAAAAAAATGTAATTATATTTGCATTTTTAATAGGAGTACCAGATGGCCCAGCAAAGTTCCTCCAGAATGTTCTGTCATTATATGAAAATACTAGTTTCATCTCTAGGTGACATTAGCAACCACCAGGATGTACACTTCCAGATGGGTGGGTCACCTTGCCATCAGAATCTGGGAGGCTGTCATCCACGTGACTTGGGGCAGGACCTCTCCATAACCCGTCCATCCAAGCCCACCCTTCAGTCCAGTTCTCTGACCCCTTCTGCCTTCCAGATTGGGGTTTGACCCCTGCTCCACTGGGTACAAAGTGGAGATGGCTCAGGACAGGAAGAAACATTCCTTATGACCTTCGTGACTCTTGACTATCTCAGAAGAAGCTGAGACATCTACACCAAGCAGAGGAGTGATTTCAAAACTAAAGAAAGGAAGGACCCTCTCCTGGGGATACATAAGTCCCAAGCATTATTTCAGGAACTTTACTGAGCAGTGGCTTTTTTTTTTTAAGCTCCATGTCCTTTATTCTATTCATATCCTCTTTCAGACAGTATCGGTTACATGTGGCTATTTAAATTCGTTTGTGTGCTTTGTTGTGTCTGACTCTTTGCAGCTCCATGGACCTTAGCCTGCCAGGCTCCTCTGTCCAGGCAATAATGCTAGAGTGGGTCGCCATTTCCTCCACCAGGGGATCTTTCTGACCCAGGGATTGAACCTGTGTCTCCTGCATTTCCTGCATTGGCTGATGGATTCTTTACCACTGAGCCATCTCAGTTTAAATCAGTTTGAATTCAATGAAGGAAAAAGTTTAGCTCCTGAGGTTCACTAGCCACATGCCAAGTCTCAATAGTCATGTGTTGTTAGTAGCTACGGTTCTGGATGGTGCAGATAGAGAATATTTTCAGCATCTCAGAAAGTCTACTTGATAATGTGGCAGTCTAGACTGTACTATTTCTCCAGGCTGGTTTGCTCTCAACAGGACATGAGATTTTTCTTTTAAATATTATAACAAGGCTCACCACCAGGGGCATCTCTGATGGCTCAGATGGTAAAGAATCTGCCTGCAATGCAGGAGACCCGGGTTCAGTCCCTGGGTCAGGAAGATCCCCTGGAGCAGGGATTGGCTATCCACTCCAGTATTCTTGCTTGGAGAATTCCATGGACAGAGGAGCCTGGAGGGCCACAGTCAATGGGGCTGCAAAGAGTAGAGCAAGACTGAACAACTAACACTTTCACATTCATCAGTAAATTACTTAACTGCTTGTAATAAAGATAACACGCTAGTATTAATAGCCATGTTGTTGTTTAGTCACTAAGTCATGTCTGGCTCTTTTGCAATCCATGGACTGTAGCCCTCCAGGCTCCTCTGTCCTTGGGCTTTCCCAGGCAGAAATACTGGAGTGGGTTGCCCTTTCCTCCTCCTGAATGGTGTTTTAAGGAGAAAAGTGCATGATATTCTGCAGATGATTTTGACTCCAGATGTGGTGACAGAACCAAAGTTCTCCATCGTTAGATTTTGAAGACAGTATTGCATTAGACCAGGAATCACTTTTATTGTATTTAACCCCTCCCAGGCAAGTCCCATGGTATCTTTTCACTTGTTTAAAATATTCCCTTTTTCTCTACTTTGCATGTCATGTGATCAGTGTAAGTGACCAGGCACCAAGTACTGGAGTCCAAAAATGTGGTACAATTAGAAAATATTCAACCCATAAAAACCTATTTCAAATGACAGACCCTTTCAACATGGCAGCTTCTCCCACTGAGGTTTGAACCTTTCTCAGCATTTCTCAAGTGAGGTCTATGTTGTTAAAAAGCAAAACCCCAGAAGAAGGGCAAAGGAATACCACTTTCCAAAATAGTACTGTGATAACTCTGATAAAGAGTTATCTCCACCTGCAAGGCAGGAAACCAGTGTTCGATCCCTGAGCCAGGAAGATCCCCTAGAGGAAGGACATGGCAACCCACTCCAGTATTCTTGCCTGGAGAATCCCATGGATAGAGGAGCCTGGAGGGCTACAGTCCATGGGGTTGCAAGAGTCAGACACAATTTAGCAACTAAATCGCCACTACCAACAATCTTGGTCAATTTCCAAGAAGACTGCATTAGAGATCAGATTTTACTGGCCCTGGGGCTCTTTCTCAGCAGACCAAACCAGATATTCCACAAAACCAGTGGAGATGGTGATGACCATCAGCCCTGAGAGGTACAGCTCAGAGCACAGAAAGAAGGTTCTTTTTCTCACACCGATGATGGGTTCCATCTGTGCTAAACTCCACCTGCAGGGAAGTTCACTGTTGGTGACCCAGTTATGAACAGGAGAAACTGAAGCACAATCAGTCACCCCACAGCAGTGGGAGGGAGACCAGGGGAACCAGGCTAAGATAAACTGTTTCTTCTTGCAGCGTCCTCTGCCGCAGCGCTGTGACTGACGGCAGGGGTCGCCTCGCCGTGTACGAGCTGTTAGCAGATGCGGATGTTCGGCTCAGAGCCCGGATGGCCCAATTCCTTCTGGTACGCTTCTGTTTTGGCCACTGATTTTTAGAAATATTTTTTTGTTGATAAGCATATATATTTCTAAAGCTTATTGAAGTTTTGGCTGGGTTTACATTACATCTATTAAGTTAACCTTCGGAGAATTGCTGGAGTTACGATGTTTATTTTCCCATCTGGAAATCTGTCTTGCCCCTTCTTTTCCTTATAGCATCCAATGAAGTTCAATCATCAAATGTGGACATGTTTCACAAAAATCCATTTAATTCATTTTTATTTGTTGTTACTACTATGAATGAAATATCTTTTGTCATTATATCTCCTAGTCTATTATTATTGCTGGTATATAGAAATGTCATTAGGAACTGTTTATTTTCTTTCCACTCTACTGTTTCCACTCTACTGTTTGCTTCTTTGCAGATTCCATCAGAATTTTCAAGGTTGCAGTCACCTGGTATTTTTTTCCAGACCATTGTTGCTCTGTTTCAAGAACAGTATTTTCAATTAATTAGATATATATTGTTAACAGTTAAAATGCTATCTTTTACAGATTAAATACCCTTTTAATAGCGTAACTTTAGTATTGAGAATTGTGATAAACAGAGACAGTGGGATCTGGGCTAGGAATGGGGTGCTCAAATTTATAATAAATAACTCAGGGAACATAAGATTAAGTATGAAGCAACTTCCTGTTACTGCTAATATTAAGCATGTATCACACCTGGGAAATGCCAGGCCAGCCTGACATTTATTAAATTTATTAGAAATGTTGAGCTTTCTCTTAAGAACTACCTGGAATTCAGTTTTTAAAGATTATTATATGTTATATAACTCAAGACTGTTCTTTTTTTAAGGACGACTTTCTTTTTTGAACATAATGAGCCAAGCGAATCTTAACCTTTTCATCTTTGGATATTGTGATGGGGCTGAAAGTTCTTCTTTTAAGCATAAGTTTGCCCTTTCTGAAATAGTCAGATGTCATTCAGAGTCAAGGCTGGCTAGAATGAAAGCTCCATGAAGGCAGGAGTATGTCCATCTTGGTCTCATACGATCCCCCAGTCTCAGTGCCTGGCATATAGTAGGTGTTCAGTTAAAATCTATTGTTACTGAATGGCTTTGTGGTCTAGCCAGTTATTGATTTAAAATGAAAAGTGGTATTAAGTTATTGACTGAGTTTCTTCTGTGACTCAGAAACTAGCTCTGGAGACAGAGTTCAGATATGCCTGCGATACGGGTCCTCCTCTATTGAGAAGGGTTATTTATAACAGGAACATCCATTTTTCTGAACAGCAGGCTCCCCGACTGTCCACCACATCTCCCTCTCCCTGCCTAGGGGTCTGAGGAGCCAGCATCAGCCCAGGGCAGGAGAGAAGACACTGTCCAAAGTTGCTGACAGAGTTGTTTCGAACTTTCACATGATTTTGTTTATATGATTACTTAATGATAATCAATTATTATTATTATTAATTTAATCACAAACAGTTTAATCAGTGATCCTGTATAACAGTAAAAAGAACTTGTGTCCATGTAATGATGCCATAGAGAATGCTACCCTATGATATTTACTGCTGTAAAGTGATAGTTTTAATTTCTCTGGATGAATTTTTAGCTGTTTTCTTTGAAGTGCATGTTTGGTCATAGCCTTGACTTGGGTGATAACCGGCATGTACCTTCTTATATTTGTTGGACAGCATCAAATTTGTATCATACCCACTGAAGAATTCTCAACAGAATATTTGAGACCTCACGTCAAATGCATTGCCAGTTATGGGCGATTTGTTAATCAAAGGTAATGTGTTTCCTTCCTTTATCCCTTGTCTGTACTTAGTGATACTTAATGCTTTTAAGGCTATGCTTTGCATTTTACTTTAGAAGTGATCCCAGGCCAAGATGCTAAAAGCTGGTGGTGCATTTTTTTTTTAAGAGCTAAATCATTTATCCCAGCAATTTTTCCAGAATTCCATAACATCAGGAAGCTGACACAGTAGCAACTGGGGGAAATGGTTAAGCCTCATCCTTGAAGGGAGTTACTCTGATTTCTATTCTGAGCTGTCACCAAGATCCAGTCTGTTCCAATCCTTTAATCTCTGTGTCTGAGACTCTTCATGTAAAAAACCATGAAAATAATGACCCAATCTCACAACTATGTTATGAGAATTAGGTAACCAATGATTATTGGGATTTGGGGAAGGTTATTTGAATGTAGATTCAAAAATTCTTTAGGGACACAGTCATGACATCTTATGCATCTTTATGGAAACCACCAAGACAATAAAATCTGGCTGTGCCTGAGAGAAATGATGGCTGTTTGTTCTCTTTGTTTTTATATAGCTTTATGTCAACATTGATGTTTAGAGGTGAATCATGTTTCATTGCATTGATATCATTTAGCAATGAATTTTAGTCCTAGAGAGGGAAGTTTCAATAAGTTTCCATCTAGCTTCTGTTCCTTCAAAATTAAGATTTTTTTCTGGTCTGAGCTCATTGTATTAGGTAGGCAACTGGGATATACTTGGCCAATCCAGAACACCAAATATCTTTGTATAAAGATCTCTACAGACCTGTGGTTCTCTGGATCCTTTTTTTTTTTTTTTAAACCACAGAATTGCAGGACTTAATGTTTGTTCTGATGACATGTCTTTTTAATCCTAGAGATGGCTCATGTCAATTCATGTTGCATTAAGATAGGAAATAAAAGGATTTGGGAGAGAAAATTTAATAAGATCCCATATGGGGTAGGCAGCCTAGAGTAGTAGGGGGAAATGAATTACAGTCATGACAATAGAATTCTAGTCCTGGTTTTGCTATAAAATTAGTCTATGACCTTTAGTAATTTACTTACCCTCCAAGGCCCAGCTCTCATTTGAAAGATACTCTTTTATTGTTGCTATTCTTGTAGTTTTTTAATTATTATTTTGAGGTTCGGAAAGACTTATTACTCATACGGTGAGGCTTTCTGGGGAGAACCTGGCTCACACTCAAGCCTGAGCGAGTGTTGGAATCTGACCCTGGTTTTCATTATGGTCAGGCAGGGGCGTAGTGGGGTGTTGGGGGGGGGGTCCAGGTGAGGGTTTCCTTTCATGGGCTAGAATTTATGGGGTCTGAATTTCCAACCTCTGCCAAGGGATGAACACCTGGGCTTTCTTACAGCTTGTCCAGCTGTGGGACAAAAGGCAAAGGATGAAAGATGGAGCTTGAAAGCCATCAAACAGAAAAAATGGAGTCTGACTCTTTGTTACATGGTTATTACAAGTGGTGCTTGAATTCTGGGAACATTCTTGTATGGCTTTTTGCACACAGAGCATGCATTTCTTTTGTGATATACCTAGAAATGCAATTGCTCAATTATATGTTTGATAGAAACCACATATAGTTTCCCAAAGTGATTGTACCAAATGAGACTCCCTCCAGTCTTGTTTATGGTTGTGCCACGTTGGCTTGTCCATTCTGCAGCTGAAAGTCATGTGGTTGGTTTCCAGTGTTTGTGACTACAAATAAAGCTGCTACAAAGATTCAAGGGAAGGCTTTGTGTGAGTGTGGGCTTTTTTACTTCACTTGGGTAAATTGTTGTTGTTCAGTCACTAAGTCATGTCTGACTCTGCAACCCCATAGACTGTAGCATACCAGACTTCCCTGTCCTTCACTACCGCCTGGAGTTTGCTCAGACTCATGTCCATTGAGTCTGTGATGCTATTTATCTTATCCTCTGCCACTAGCCCCCTTCTTTGCCTTCAGTCTTTCCCAGCGTCCCTGTCTTTACTGGATAAATA
>SJYT01039984.1:0-27619 GCA_006410635.1 Cephalophus harveyi
TCTTTATGTTAAAATGAGTATTAATAAATTTCCTTAAAAGTAAAAAAAAAAAAAAAAGCAGAGATATTACTTTGCCAACAAAGGTCCATCTAGTCAAGGCTGTGGTTTTTCTAGTAGTCACATATGGATGTGAGAGTTGGACTCTAAACCAAGCTGAGCGGCTGAAGAATTGATGCTTTTGAACTGTGGTGTGGGAGAAGACTCTTGAGAGACCCTTGGACTGCAAGGAGATCCATCCAGTCCATCCTAAAGGAGATCAGTCCTGCGTGTTCACTGGAAGGACTGATGTTGAAGCTGAAACTCCAATACTTCGGTCACCTGATGTAGAGAACTGACTCATTTGAAAAGACCCTGATGCTGGGAAAGATCTGAAGGCAGAAGGATGAGATGGTTGGATGGCATCCCCAATTCAATGGACATGAGTGAGTAAACTCCGGGAGTTGGTGATGGATAGAAAGGCCTGGCGTGCTGCAGTCCATGGGGTTGCAGAGTCAGACACGACTGAGCGACTAAACTGAACTAAACTGGAGACCAGATACTATAAAACTCTTAGAGAAAAACACAGGCAGAATACTCTGACATAATTCGCAGCAAGATTTTTTTGATCCACCTCCTAGAGTAATGAAAATAAAAATAAAAACAAAAGTAAACAAATGGGACCTAATTAAACTTAAAAGCTTTTCCAGACTACTTGACCTGTCTCCTGAGAAATCTGTTGCGGGTCAAGAAGCAACACTTAGAACTGGATATGGAACAACAGACTGGTTCCAAATTGGGAAAGGAGTATGTCAAGGCTATATATTGTCATCCTGCTTATTTGAAGCCTAGCTTGGAGAATTTTGAGCATTGCTTTGCTAGCTTGTGAAATGAATTCAGTTGTGCAGTAGTTTGAACATTCTTTGACATTGACTTTCTTTGGGATGGAAAAGACCCTGATGCTGGGAGGGATTGGGGGCAGGAGGAGAAGGGGACGACAGAGGATGAGATGGCTGGATGGCATCACTAACTCGATGGACATGAGTTTAAGTAAACTCCGGGAGTTGGTGATGGACAGGGAGGCCTGGCATGCTGCCATTCATGGGGTTGCAAAGAGTTGGACACGACTGAACTGACTGAACTGAACTTCTTTGGAATGAAAACTGATAGTGGATTAATCTCCAAAATATACAGACAACTCATGCAGATCAATAGCAAAGAAACAAATAACCCAATCAAAAAATGTGTGAAAGACCTAAACAGACATTTCTCAAAAGAAGACATACTGATGGCTAAAAAAGCACATGGAAAGATGCCTGGTATCACTGATTATTGATAGAGAAATGCAGATCAGAACTACAACCAGTCAGAATGACCATCATCAATAAAATCTACAGACAATAAATGCTGGAGAGGGTGTGGAGAAAAGCAAACCTTCCTACAAGTTGGTGACAATGTAATTAGTACAACCACTGTGGAGAACAATACGGGAGTTGCTTAAAAAACTAAAAATAGAGCTAGCATATGATACAGCTGTCCCACTCAAGTGTACTTATATCTGGAGAAAACCATAATTCCAAAAGATACATGCCCCGCAAGTGTTCACTGAAGCACTGTTTACAATAGCCAGGATATGGAAGCAACCTAAATGTCAATCAACAGATGAATGAATAAAGAAGATGTGGTACAGATATACAATGGAATATTATTAGCCATAAAAGAGAATAAAATAATGCCATTTGCAGTGATATGGATGAAGCTAGAGATTGTCAGAATGAGTGAAGTAAGTCAAAGACAAATATATGATATTGCATACATGTGGAATCTACAAAAATGGTATGAATGAACTTATCTACAAAGCATAAATAGTTACAAATGTAGAAAACAAACTGGTTACCAGGGGTTAGGGAACGTTAAAATGAAAGTCGCTCAGTCGTGTCCAACTCTTTGCGACCCCATGCACTATATACAGTCCGTGGAATTCTCCAGGCCAGAATACTGGAGTGGGTAGCCGTTCCCTTCTCCAGGGGATCTTCCCAACCCAGCAATTGAACCCAGGTCTCCTGCATTGCAGGCAGATTCTTCACCAGCTGAGCCACCCGGGAAGCCCATGAATACTGGAATGGGTAGCCTATCCCTTTTCCAGAGGATCTTCCCAACCCATAAATTGAACCAGGGCCTCCTGCTTTGCAGGCGGTTTCTTTACCATCTGAGATACCAAGGAAGCCAAGGGGTAGGGAAGAGAGGGATAAATTGGGAGATTGGGTTTGACATATACACACTACTATATATAAAATAGATAATAGTAAGGACCTACTTTATAGCACAGGGAACTCTACTCAGTACTCTGTAATGGCCTGTATGGGGAAAGAATGTAAGAAAGAATGGATATATGTGTATGTGTAACTGATTCATTTTGCTGTACACCTGAAACTAACACAACTGTGTAAATGAACTATATTCTAATAGAAATTAATTCTAAATAAAATGTCCTTCTTTGTGTCTAACAGGAATTTTTAAAATCCAATTGTTTCTGATTTAGAAGAGCCATCTCAGCTCTATCTTGGTTATTATTTACATTGTATATGTTTTTCCATCCTTTTACTTTCAATTTATCTGTGTCTTTGACTCTAAAATGAGCCTCTTATGGGCAGCATATAATTGGATCACATTTTTAATCCATTCTGCCAATTTTTTGCTTTTACCTGGAGAATTGATCCATATGTATATGTTTATACTATGGATACATTCAGTTCAGTTCAGTTGCTCAGTTGTGTCCAACTCTTTGCAACCCCATGAATCACAGCACGCCAGGCCTCCCTGTCCATCACCAACTCCCAGAGTTCACTCAAACTTATGTCCATCGAGTCGGTGATGCCATCCAGCCATCTCATCCTCTGTCGTCCCCTTCTCTTCCTGCCCCAATCCCTCCCAGCATCAGGGTTTTTTCCAATGAGTCAACTCTTCACATGAGGTGGCCAAAGTATTGGAGTTTCAGCTTCAGCATCAGTCCTTCCAGTGAACACCCAGGACTAATCTCCTTTAGGAAGGACTGGATGGATCTCCTTGCAGTCCAAGGGACTCTCAAGAGTCTTCTGCAACACCACAGTTCAAAAGCATCAATTCTTCGGCACTCAGCTTTCTTCACAGTCCAACTCTCACATCCATACATGGCCACTGGATATATTATATGCTCTTAATATTTATTGAATGGGTGAATATTTGTTGAATGCATGAATGATCAAATAAGTGAGTCAATCTCATGTAGGTCCATACAGTCAAAAATGTTAACATATTACCAAATTCAGCAATGTGTATATGTGTTTCAAACAGTACATATCAAGCCTCAGAAAGGAATGTGAAGGTATTTGAACATTAGAAAATCATGTAATATGACTTAAAACATGAATAGATTGAAGGGGAAATTCCCTATTTAAATCCATTGCTCATTCAAGATTTCAGTAACAATGACCTAAAACAAACTGTTCGGAAACTAAAAGTAGAAATTAACTTACTTGGCTTCACAAGAAGTGCCTTAAAAAAAAAAGTTGCTGATATCTATACTTCATGAAGAGCTCTTAGAAGCTTTCTTTTTAAAGGTTAGGAACAAGAGAAGGGTGCTTGAATGAATGCCATCTTTAGCATTGTGTTGGAGGAGCTAATAATGTAATATAGTAGGAAATAGGAAAAGCAAAAGAAATTAAAAGTCTTAAATTGGAAGAGAAAAAGCAATACTCATATGCTGATTCTCTGATTCTCGTCTACAAAGAAAATCCAAGAGAATCTATACAAAAACTTCTTTACAGTTCTACATTTTTCTAGAAAACTTACACTATTTGTGTCAGAAGACAGGTTTTAAAATGGAGAAGTGAGGTAATGGTCTCATTTTGTCCAAAAGATCATTTTTAGTATTAATAGTTACATTTTAAAGTATACTAGGAGTTTTTGAGTAATTTTTAAAGTCAAGTTATACATTTTCCCTCTAGAGCGACAGAGACTTCTGATGAAGTGGAGAGTCTGCGACCCCCTAGGTTCTTTAATGAAGATGGAGTTATCAGACCTTACAGGTTGAGGGATGGTACTGGAAATCAAATGTTACAGGTGGGTGAAGAAATAACTTACTAATTAAAATTAATTTAGTCATCAGTTTTTTTTAGGTAGCTATATATTGCTTTAAATATGTATTTGGATATTTGGGCTTTTATAGTTCTGCTTAATTTCATTTAAAGTTTCTTACATTTACTTAGGTTTTAAATGTGCTATGAGATCTTTTTTTTCTTTTTTACAGGCATCAGAAAGTTTGATATGAAAACAGTTAATGCATGTCTTTGCAAGTGAAAGCCAACAATAGATTTTAGTCTTAAAATTTACAAACTACATACAGCTGTTTCAGTATTTTGAATGCAAAGAAAAGCTTTTATATTGGTAACATTTTGTATAGAATTTTTAGCAGATCTGATCTTTTTATAGGATATTCTTAGTTCTGTACTGGATTTGCTAGATTTGTTGAAAGCCATTGTGCCTTATGTTCCTTCATAGTTGATGGTGCTTATTTACCCAGTTAGACCGTTTCTGTTTAGGGTACTTCCTTCAAACCACTAATATTCCAGATATAATCTTCCTGTCCAGTTAGACAATATAAGGAGAAAAATCATGACTACTGCTATTGTGAATTCTTGGGTTCTCCTTTTCTTTTGAAGTTGCTTAAATGGCCATGACGCTTCCTCCTGGTCTATGTTTGTATGGTCTATTTCAAACCCTGTGAAATTAATAAGCAATTCACATGAAAACCAGCATCTTTTAGTAAAGAAAGTTAGCTTTTGGAGCTATAGTAAGTTTGAAGGTGGAGTATTTTATCTGTTTATATAACTTTTACTTTGTAAATTGGACTTTTTAAAATCTGGATTATGCTGTAGATAACATTCACAAGAGGATATACCAATTTAAAGTCATTTCTGTGGTCTAGATGTGTAATGCTAAATTAAATGATTTATTTTAAAATGAGTCATTCTGTTGTACAGACTTGAATATTCATAGTAGTAATAAATTGTGGGGAGATACGGTCTTTCCTCTATAGCCTTGATATTTTAAATATTGTTATGTTTAAAGTGATCAGGGTAAAGATTTCAAATTTTAATATTTTACCCACTACATGCCCAGTATATAATTTTGCATTAAACATACTTCCATAAACTCTAAGCATTGTGTTAATATATGACATTTAGTTATGTGGTTTTACATTGTGTTTACATTGTGTTAAAATGTTTTTAAAGCATCAGAATAATTGCATGTTGGGATAAAACTGGCAATCTATGAGAGATTGTGTTCTAAATAGCACACTGACAGACTCTTAAGGATAGTATATCATTCCTTGGAAATGTTGTAGAAATCCCCCATAGTTATACAATTGAAATATACATACCTACTCAGTACCTGCCTTCCCATATTAGAACATAATTAACATATTATTAATTTATTTTATTATACTGAATAGTTAATATTTAGTGAAGAGAATTTAGAGTGGTGAAGAGAGTTTAGACATACATCCTCATTATTAGAGAACAGATGAAAAGGAAGCCATGAGATACCAAAAGTTTCTCATGGTTGATTTCTAGATTTCAGTAACAAATGAAATTGTCCTACACTTTTTTCCATTGATTTTGAAAGCTTTAAAGTTTGGGATTTAAGGCCATGACTACTGAATGTATTTTTAAACATGCCTATTATTTTCAGAGGGGCAGTCTTAGTATTAATTGTTGAAAGAGCTGTTTAAATGACTAAAAATTCACGATCCTTGTCAGCGACTACTTATTTTTCAGCAAGTGCAATAAGCACTGTGTTAGTCTGAATACCTATAGGAATTCACCAGATGTCTTAGGATGTTTGTGTTTGGCATTATCCCTCACAGGTGTAAGAAGTGGGTTGTTGCTTTAGTGGTAACAGTAATTTTTTTAATTAAAACTTTACTATTAGCAAATACTAAAATACATAAATACCAGTACTGTTGTAAAGAAGTAGGTGACACATAATCAGTATTTCAAATCTCATCTACTTCAGTTTAACCTAAGTGATTTAACAATAATGCCCTTAGAAAATATTTAGTACTTTCAGATGTTTGTCCTTTTATTTTCTAACTTTCTAAAAAGGGTGCTCTGTGTTTACTAAATTATATGTGCCTATGTTTGGTAACTATGAGATACACTCTGATTGTATACCTTTCTGTCTAGAAGGTGACACATTATTATAGTACTTCCTAGTAGTCTGTTAAAGTTGCCTACTAGAGAAAGAAAATAATTCTAACACAGTCATGGAATAATTTACTGATATCATCAAGTTATTTTATACATTAAATGTGCCAACCAGTGGAGTTTAGTTAAGTCTATTAGATTATGAAATATAATATCCATAATTACTATCCCACTACTTCATCTCTAAGTGGGGTAGTAATTATGGATATTATTGACGTCTTGAACATTTCATAATTGTACATGTTTTCCAAGCAGTTTGCCATACTTAACTAACCTTTGTGCTTCTTTTTTTCTTTACCATGCTTACAGAAAATTCAGGTCTACAGGGAGTGGATTGTGACTCACAGTAGAAGTAGTGATGATGATGTTGACGATGATTAGATTCTGAAATGTTAAAATCTATATGTTCTTCGTAATTTTATTTGGGATGTTTCATTAACATGTTTTATATGATTACTACCATAATGCCTACCTGTCCATTTTTAGAGAGATAAAAGTACTTTTTCCTTTTAAAATGTTCTTCTGTTTTCAAAAACAAAAATTACTGCATTAAGCACAAAAAAATGTATTTTACAGCCAAAGTAGGGCATGCCGTATATTACAGCATTTGCTTGTATGTATTTTATAGCTTTGCAATAACAGTTTGTCTTTAAGATTTAAAGTTAGACAATTTTTTAAAATGTTCATTAGTTTCATTTTAAATTATCTGCTTATTTGTTAGCAAAATGCTGTTTTTAATGTTCTCTGTAGATTTTCTGGGCTGTATTATAATGTCATTGAGTTTTGAAAAAAAGAAAAATAGTAGCCAGTCAATAATTTATACTTATTCAGCATTTCAGAAGTATTTTGTCAAATTTATTTTAATAATAATAAACTTCTGTAACAGAAAAATGTCATAATCTATATTTCTGAAAGATCTATAAGGAAATCTGTTTTATGTTTTGTGTGCCGAAGGCTTTCTTTTTAATATTAACCTAGATGAAAATTTTTGTTCTATCTTTCTGTTATACCAGATGTACTTAAAAAGCACATCTTTTTAATGTACTCTCGTTGTATATCTGTCTAGAAAGTAGCACATTATTATAATGCTTCCTAGTTTTTAATACTCATTAAATAACTGAGTACTTAATGTACATCAGTTAATGACTGTTAATAGTATGATATATAATCCCTTATGACCGCTCTGCATTTGGATCAACAGAGGAACATTTACCTTATGTTAAGCATTTTGCTTATAATAAACTTATGTCAGACTGTAGTAGATAATTGCCGTAATTATTCACTGTTTGGTTTATTCAGCCAATAATTAATTGAGTCTCTTCTGATTCTTAGGTTTATCAGGATTTTATCTCTATAAATTATTATTCCCTATTTCTTAGAAAATGACTATTTCAGATTTTTAATACTGAGATTACCAAAAAAAGAAGCTAAACATTTAGCTCTTGAAATTCTACCTGCCTAGCATTGATTCAAATTAAGTAGAAATCAAGGTTATGTATGCTAGGACTAAGAAATATGTGACTGTCAAAGAATTTATTTACTGTTTTCCTCAAAATATTATATTCTTATCTTTTAGAATAAGTAAATAAAACACTGAAACCATTAGTCACTACTGGAATCAGAGACAATTTGTATTTGTCAGCATCCACTGCTTTCTTCCCCTTGGTCAAAATCAAAGCCTGCTGCTTCTCCTGGAAGCGGAAACAGAGTCTGTTGTTATGTATAGTGTGTGCCTGAGGAAGGAAGGGTCTGGTAATTTCTTCGTTGACTTCTTAGATCGCAGCTTTGCTAAGCATGAGGCCTTTCTAAAGGGGAAAATGCTAAACTGCTTATTTGCAAGATATTTACAAATGAGCTTCCTTTGATTGGTCTGACGTGACACTTAATTCTGTGGTACAGATTTCATAAAGGTCCATAAGAATTTATCTGGAAAAAGTTCTGGATATTTCAGCAGTGCCTTACCATATTAATGAAAACTGGAGGTAGAATTACATTTATTTAAGATTTCCTGAATAGTAAAGAGATTTAAAATAATATTTTAAATTAATTTGTACACTTTGTTCATGTGGCCTTAGGGATTCATCCTTAAGGTTTTAACCCTTGGAAGTGACATATATTCTTTTAACAGTCTAATTGCCCTTGTTCTTTCTGTTTTCTTGCCCCAGTGAAATAATCTTTTCAGACTTCTCTGCTGACCAGTATTAATTATTTTTCTAGTTTTAAAAATATATTTATTGTGACTTTTATTTGAGAAAAACTCAAGACTGAGGATTGCTGTATGGTTTCTTGATAGAGATATTGGACTTTGACAAAAATATCTTCTTATTCCTCATCAAATATATAGAAAATGAGTTCAATTTTGGGATTTTAAATAAAATGAAGTTATTTTGTTGATTAGTGGCTTTATAATTAATTAGAACTTTAAAACTGAGAGTTTCCATCTAATAAAGTCTAGTGAGAAAGTGAGTTGGAAAGATTGACTATGTAATACCATACCTTTCCATATCCTTTAACTTTATTTATATTCTAAATTTCTGTGCAGTCATTGCTTATGTATAGAAAAGGAGATGGAGGGTTCTTCTGTCTTCTTCCTGAAGGGAATAATCATTTATTCTCTATTTCCTTTGTGTCTACTTTACATTTGAATAGCATAGTAAAAACTGACAGGAAGAAAAATTTATAAAAATCCTGAATTTGTGAATACCTATTACCATGGATAAATAATCTGCTTATAAGAACCTGTAAATGAAATTATTTAGTGTTCACATTGGTATAGATATAACAAATGAAGTCCAGAATAATATTACTGACTTTGAATATTCCTTATTAAAAAGGAAGTTGAAATTTTCAGTTTGCTCCTGTTTTTAAAATAATCAGAATTTTATAAATTTTACCTTCTGAAATTGTTCAAAACACATATATCATTGTGCAGTGCTGAGTGTTGACTTTAAGGTCACATTATGAAAATTTATAGATGGAGCCATGTTAGATCTGTGACTAGGACATCAAAGTTCAACATGAAATATGAGCTGCTGTATTTTATGTCCCAAAGTCATGTACACTATCAAATGATGACTGCTGTAATAGCTGCTGTAGTGGTTAGTCTGATTTAAATCCTACGGTAAAATTTTGTTATACTCTCCTGTAGAGATGGAGGAGGACCAGAAACAACCATCCCAAATGTTGTTGATTACTTTTCTACTGTACCTTCAAGCCTCAGCTTTTTGTTTTATGGGTTTCCTTACATAGTAATAGTTTATTATAAAAGTACAAAATATTAAAGATCCTGTAGGGTCTAAACAAGATATACAGATTGTTCATTTAGGTCAAATAATAATTATGATGGATATGTAAAAAGAATGTTAGTTTTATTTATTATTCTATCCCTACATCTTTGAAATAAAGGAGATCAATTAAAATGTATAGGTCATTAATTTAATCTTTAATTTTAGTGGATGAATATTCAGATTTATGAAGTGCAGTGAGTACAAAGCATTCTATACGAAACATTACACAGAAAGTCCTGAATCAAAGAAGAATGAGATACATTATTTTTAAGTAACAGAGACCATGATGGGGGAGCTAATTAGAATAATTTATAATGGTCATATGTAGGCATTTATGACTTGGTCTGTCTTAATGTGATAAACCATTTTTATGTCTATACTTATCTCTCAATCAGTATGATAAATTTAACATTTTATTTCATATCAACCAATATATAGGAATAGTGTAGCTCCAAGTATCAGCTTTAAATGTTTAATAAGTTTGTAAAACTGGTTTTTAATGTAGTCCTCTTCGTTGCATATACATACTCTATACAGTGAAATGGTAACATATCTACTAAATATGCATTATGTGATTTCTCTGAATCTTAGAGATCCTTATTTATTTGAGCATTTATAATATAGTCATTGTGTTTTTATCAGCAGATAATTAGGATAGTATATATAATTCTTAATTGGGAATGCTATGGTTTTCTACTATAAGTTATCATTTATGAATCTGTCTCTTATACACATCTTTTTTTGCTTTTACACTACAAAGATTTTTCTAATGTATTCAGTAGAACTTGGAGTTTCTTTGAATTAAAAGAATTTATAGAGACTCACACTCCTTGGAAAAAGGTAATTCCCTTTTGTGAATCACTTGATTTACATTGGTTCTCATTCTACAATTTCAGTATTTTATAGAAGATGTGACATTTTAAAAAAACTAGATTATTTTCTTCATTATTAAAGTAATATATGCTCAGTAAAGAAAAATAGGAATAGAAAAGAAAAAGTTACTCTATCTCCTCACTATTTATTATAGTGTATTTCACTTTTAGGGCTTCCCTGATGGCTAAGAGGTTAAAGCGTCTGCCTACAATGCAGGAGTCCCAGGTTCGATCCCTGGGTCAGGAAGATCCCCTGGAGAAGGAAATGGCAACCCACTCCAGTACTCTCGCCTGGAAAATCCCATGGACTGAGAAGCCTGGTAGGCTACAGTCCATGGGGTCGCAAAGAGTCAGACACGACTGAGCAACTTTCCCTTCCTTCACTTTTAAATTTTATTTATTAATTATGATTCAAATATATAAATTTCTGTTATATATTTTTGTTTTATTGTAAATTTTTATAAGTTGAATCACTTTTTTAAGAATTATTTTTAATTTCTAAAGATGAAAAAAGTGATTCATTTCATCCCCAATGTAGGAAACCTGGTCTTTGTTTCTATAATACATTATAGCCAGCAGAACTTTTCTGTATTTTTATAGCTGATGTAGAAGATTTTTCTTTTTGTTTATTAATAATATCATAGATTATTTTATATTTTTTGTTGTTTTTTTTGAAGCTTTTTCTTTTTGATTGAAAATATTTTTACCTTTTGACTCTGCCTTTTAAAAAAAATTTATCCCTTAAATAAATCTTCTTCTCTGAAAATTCAATTATGTGTTTACATGTATGTATGATCCTTATGATTTTCATTGTGTATGAATATTGACAGCTGTGTTGTCCCATGGAGTTACTAATTTTCAACCATTTCAGACATTTAAAAATTGTTTCTATGTTGTCTTTGAATCTCTTTTATCTCTTACAAAGATATCATAGTTGCCGTTATATAAGTTGTTGAAGAAGGGAGGTTGTTTTTGTTTGCTGTATATTTCTTTTCTTTCAGACATTACAGATGTTTATAAGTAGCTACAAATACTGCCTTAATAGCAATTGGAAGATAACTGCCTTCAGCTGATGTGGTCTTTCCCTTTACTTCGGGAGGAGAATTACAACTGATCTGGAAAAAAGGGCTTATCATAGGCAGTGAGATCACCAGAGTAGTGCTGAACACTCTTCCTGACTTCATCTGAAATTTTGAGTAAGTGGACAAGAACTAGGGGATAAAGGACCATTGGATCTTACTCTTCATTTTTAACTCTTCCTCTCCAGAATCTTACTTCTGAATGGGATGAGAAAACTAAAGAGAGCCAAATTCTGTTCTCAAGGCAAATAAAAGTTAGCATCTCAGATAAGGCAGATCCGCTGAAAAGACAACAACCTGTCCATTTGGATACAGTCCTCATGCTTCATTTGTTAGTTGATCAGAACTCTCTTGGAGAGTCTTTTGACACATCATTTTTGAAAGCTTATTCCTTTGAACATTTAGTAGTGAACCCCACTAACTTATTTTGGGCTAGTGGAGTAACTTACCCCACTTAGAACATTCCAGAATTACATAAAAATATTGTGTGAATAGAACTTTGAAATTACGTCTTTTTCTGGAGGTGATGGTTTCACTGAGGGGAGGTTCCAGTTTCCTTATTCCAGTGTACAAAGAATTTTTAAATTATTTTTTAATCCAATAATTGAAATGAAGCTAATTTGATTACTAAATCATTTTCAAAAGTTTGTCATCATTTCATCCCATAAATTAAAAAAAAATAACTCATCAGTAGCAATTTGTATTTGTGTGGGCTTGACAGTTTGCAAAGCTATTTAACATACATGATCATTCAGTCTTCACAAATTAGGAAAACAGCTCAGCTTGCTGAAGTGACATGTGCTAAATCACTCATCCCATAAATTTATAAATATATTAAGGAAGGATAAATATTATTAAAATAGGAAATGCAGTACATTTAACTTTAAAAGAAATAGAAGTGTTATGCTTAAATAGGTTCAACTTGAGTCTTATTTTTGCTTACCAAGGATATGCAAATAGAGTTAAATTTCTACAATAAGTCCTAGTTGAAAAGGTTGCTGCTGCTGACAAGTCGCTTTAGTCGTGTCCGACTCTGTGCGACCCTATAGACTGCAGCCCACCAGGCTCCTCCATCCCTGGGATTCTCCAGGCAAGAACACTGGAGTGAGTTGCCATTTCCTTCTCCAATGCATGAAAGTGAAAAGTGAAAGTGAAGTCGCTCAGCAGTGTCTGACTCTCTGCGACCCTATAGACTGCAGCCTACCAGGCTCCTCTGCCCATGGGATTTTCCAGGCAAGAGTATTGGAGTGAATTGAAAAGGTGGTTACTCTTTATTTAGCTAAAGGTGCTAAATTGTAACCTGAGACTCAACCCATGATTTCTCTACTGATTATAAGAGCTCTACTTTACAATGTCCCCTGGTTACTTTTGATAGCATATAATTCTCATCATAAATTGAGCTTAGTAAAAGTTCATCCATATTTGTTTTTAGTGTGTACTGTTAACAGTAATATTGTTAAAAGACTTTAGCATAAATCATGAAAAGTCTTTTTTATTAGCCAAATATCCTATGAAAGAAAAGCTGTTCTCCTGCCAAATGATATAATTCATCTACATAGAAAATTAGATTGGAGGCTGATTTCATTCATCTAAAGACAAAATTTAATGTCATTCATGAAAGGAAGCACCACACATGGTTTTTTGTCAGTTGAGTCTTACTTTTGACACATCATTTTTGAAAGCTTATTCCTTTGAACATTTAGTAGTGAACCCCACTAACTTATTTTGGGCTAGTGGAGTAACTTACCCCACTTAGAACATTCCAGAATTACATAAAAATATTGTGTGAATAGAACTTTGAAATTACGTCTTTTTCTGGAGGTGATGGTTTCACTGAGGGGAGGTTCCAGTTTCCTTATTCCAGTGTACAAAGAATTTTTAAATTATTTTTTAATCCAATAATTGAAATGAAGCTAATTTGATTACTAAATCATTTTCAAAAGTTTGTCATCATTTCATCCCATAAATTAAAAAAAAATAACTCATCAGTAGCAATTTGTATTTGTGTGGGCTTGACAGTTTGCAAAGCTATTTAACATACATGATCATTCAGTCTTCACAAATTAGGAAAACAGCTCAACTTGCTGAAGTGACATGTGCTAAATCACTCATCCCATAAATTTATAAATATATTAAGGAAGGATAAATATTATTAAAATAGGAAATGCAGTACATTTAACTTTAAAAGAAATAGAAGTGTTATGCTTAAATAGGTTCAACTTGAGTCTTATTTTTGCTTACCAAGGATATGCAAATAGAGTTAAATTTCTACAATAAGTCCTAGTTGAAAAGGTTGCTGCTGCTGACAAGTCGCTTTAGTCGTGTCCGACTCTGTGCGACCCTATAGACTGCAGCCCACCAGGCTCCTCCATCCCTGGGATTCTCCAGGCAAGAACACTGGAGTGAGTTGCCATTTCCTTCTCCAATGCATGAAAGTGAAAAGTGAAAGTGAAGTCGCTCAGCAGTGTCTGACTCTCTGCGACCCTATAGACTGCACCCTACCAGGCTCCTCTGCCCATGGGATTTTCCAGGCAAGAGTATTGGAGTGAATTGAAAAGGTGGTTACTCTTTATTTAGCTAAAGGTGCTAAATTGTAACCTGAGACTCAACCCATGATTTCTCTACTGATTATAAGAGCTCTACTTTACAATGTCCCCTGGTTACTTTTGATAGCATATAATTCTCATCATAAATTGAGCTTAGTAAAAGTTCATCCATATTTGTTTTTAGTGTGTACTGTTAACAGTAATATTGTTAAAAGACTTTAGCATAAATCATGAAAAGTCTTTTTTATTAGCCAAATATCCTATGAAAGAAAAGCTGTTCTCCTGCCAAATGATATAATTCATCTACATAGAAAATTAGATTGGAGGCTGATTTCATTCATCTAAAGACAAAATTTAATGTCATTCATGAAAGGAAGCACCACACATGGTTTTTTGTCAGTTGAGTCTTTAGTTGTAAATTCAAATGAAATTGATATCCTACTTACTTCTGAGGATGATTCTGATTAACTGTAACCCAGTGAAAATTTACCACCGGAAAAAATCCTACAGGAAGCAATATGGAAAATATATATTTAGACATTTTGTGCACTTTGAATCTGAGTTAGTTGTTTGTCTTATTATCTTCCAAATAGATAATTATCCCTGGGTATTATTTGAAATTGAAGCATTACAAGAGGCATGACACAGCTTGTGGACTATCTGAGTCCATATTTCAATGAGCTGTTAAAATAGGATCTCACTGCATCTACTGGAATACATGTAGTTCCTCTATATGAACACATTTTCACAGTAAAAAATACTTGGAGGTGCAGTAATACAATATGGCTCAGTGCCTGGATTCTGGAACCATGTAAACTTGCGTTCAATACCAGCCTTTTGTTTTTACTAGCTTTATAATCTTTTATTCTAGACTGATCTTATATTCTAGACTATAAAATGGAGATCATTGTACTAACAGTACCTGGGTACATAATACCTTGATGGTATTGCTAGGATTAAAAGTTAGGTTGTGTATATGATTATTAGTACAGTGTCTAATAGGAACTCATTGTTATATTTTCATTATTCCAGATGAATAATAGTTTTATGCTAGTTGGTTATCATTATTCCTCATTTGTCTCCTCTTGGCCAAAATTATTAAATTTTGCCCCTTTTTTCCTTTTAAGGTTAATAGAAAAGTTAGAATATTGTGACAATTTCCACACATTAATTGTATAGAAACAATAAAACTTCAGTAATTTGGACTGATTTGATTAATATTTTGAAAGAAATGTTACTGTTTTCAAGTTTATATAGTGTCATGGGTCAGTAAATGTTTATATAGTGTCATGAGTTAATAAATGTTGTTCAGGAGAGGTTCTGCTGGAAATGCATTAGAAAAACTTTTGTAACTATCCACTTACACTAAGCCACTTTGTCTGGCTCTACTTCTAGATGCATTAGGTCTGTTGATTAATAGTCTTCTGTTGTCAGTGCACATAATCATGAGCTATTTCTGTCCTTTCTCCAGACTGTTTTAGTTGAACCAGTAGGTAACAATTCACATTTCTTAAGATAATACTTTCTTCTGTTCGATTTTATGTTAAGTGTTATGCTCAGCTGTGTAAGATGTTAGCATGGTTTATACTTTGGCTGACAGTCACCCTTTTCAGATTTGATGACACAGTCAATGAGATTTAGTTAGAAAAAAATTTGCCTCCCCCAATAAGCTAAATATCTCTTCACTTGTGTTTATATCTATTCTATTTTATATATATATATATATATATATGCATGCATGTATGAAATCATTGAGCTTTCAGGTGATGAATGTCTACTATATTTGCCCTTGAAGCTTAGTTGAATACCTTGTTCTTCCTGGCTGTAGCCCTCATGTCTCTTACACTTGAAGTGAATTGATAAATTCTTTTTTATCCCTAAGTTTTATCATATTACTCTAAGGAAGTTATACTTACTGACTTTCTCAGTAGATGATGAATAAGTAGATGAACAAGTCATCTTGAACAAGTAGAAGACTTGTTCATCTACTTATTTACTTCTTAAATAATTGAGAAATGGCAGCATTTAGCATTTTAATTTTATGTTTACTTCCCTGAATTTTGTCATTTTTTAAAGTAAACTTAATTTTTTTAGTACAATCTGTTCATAAACCTTTCACTTTTCCCCCCATTATCTCCTAACCAAATTAGCCAATCTGTAAAACCATTTATTGGTTATCCAGTAGATTTTCTTGCTCAATAGCATTTTATCTTTTTTTCATCTAGATAAATTTCATTTTCCTTTTACCACTCATGTGAAGTGAAAGTCGCTCAGTCGTGTCTGACTCTCTGCGACTCCATGGACTGTAGAGTCCATGGAATTCTCTAGGCCAGAATACTGGAGTGGGTAGCCTTTCCCTTCTCCAGAGGATCTTCCCAACCCAGGGATCAAACCCAGGTCTCCCACATTACAGTTGAATTCTTTACCAGCTGAGCCACAAGGGAATCTCAAGAATAGTGGAATGGGTAGCCTATCCCTTCTCCAGTGGATCTTCCTGACCCAGGAATCCAACCAGGGTCTCATGCATTGCAGGCAGATTCTTTACCAACTGAGCTTTCTTAATATATGTATGTATATAATATATGAGCTACCTTAATATATGTAATATATATATCTTAATATATACCTCTATGAAACTCCTCTTCTTAAAAAGTCAGACAGTAATCAGATTTTGGTTTTGTTTTTTGCTTAACTGTATTCCTATCTTTACCTAATTTTCTTAAATGTATTTATACTGAATATTATCACCTTGTATTTGGGATTTAAAGCCTTCCATGTTAATGAGTTGTTCGTATCATCTGCCTTTTCTTCATATTTTGGTTTTTTCTTTCGGAAATGTTTTTGTTACAGAACTCTGCTACTTCATAGCATTTGGATGGTTTGAAAGTACTAGCTGTGTTTTCTATATTAACTATAGTTGTTAGGTATGTTCTTTTTCTAAAGTACTGGAACTTATCTGGCAGGAAATATGGATATTAGTAGAGAGTAACTGATACAACTGTCTATCCAGTTCCTACTTTTTGTGTGTTTCTAATGTATAATCAATTTGGTTTGGATTTTTTTTTTATATCTAGCAAACTAAGGTTTGCATACACATCTTTTCTATTGTAAAAGGAACCCTTACCCCTAACCATACATTTTAATTGTTACCTGTAGGTTCTGACAATTATATACAACAAATGCAGTTTCCTTAGTGTTTCTGTTTATTTCGTTAAAATATATAAATGATGATGGATAGTTCATATATTCTATTAATGAGTAAGGCACAAAATGCTTTTCTTTTAACACGATAGCATTTAGATGAAACAAACATGTCTAAAGGACTGGCAGTTGTACTTGAAACCTCAGACGAACTCACTGATATTTCTGCCAAACTTTGGTCTTGATGCAAAGACTACATGTGATTCCTAGTCCTGGTATTGCTAATTCTTCATTTGTTTTAAAGGATATCACAAATTATTTTAGGAAAAACATTCATATCTAACATCTATTTAGAGTAGAAGAAGAAAGGGTATTAATATTATACTGTTGGAACCCTGTTAACCTAAAAAAAATTAAGCCAGTCTGAGCTGCTTTAGCATCCTTCCATGACAACAGCCAGCATCCAGGGATATTGAAGACATTTTTGAGGTCACAGAAACATGTGACATGGTGTAGTGAAAAGCATTGAAATTAGAAATAAAGAAACCACTTTTTCTGAGCCCACTTTCATAACTTACATGTCTGAAGTACTGACCAAGTGACCCCAAGCAAGTCAGTTAACTGTAATCTTAACCTAATAACACAGGGTTGTCATGAGGATTAGATAAGAAGGACACTTAAATGACCCTTGGTTTCTTCATGTATACGAGGAAGAGATTAGTTTGGATGAACAATAATATTCCTTCAGGTCTGAAATTCCAGATTTTAAAAATAATACAAATGATGTTTAGAAAAGTATAAAGGTTCATATGTAGTGAGTTTATAGAGTCAAATAATTTTATCAGGAAGTTGTGACCAAATGCATGACATTTGTAGATTCTTTACAGCATGATGAAAGATGATTAGCTATCACATTCTCTCCTGTTCATCTATGGGATTTAGTTCCAAAGCTGTCACTTCTGCTTATTAATCCTGTTGTTCTTCCATAGTTACATGTTTTAATGGAGACTGACCAGTAAAATTTTGCTGCATGTTGAGTTATCTTTGATGTTTATTCAAATACATTCAAATTCTGTATGTTTCAAAGCAGTTTGTTTGACCACTCATGTTTCAAGTTTTGCATTTGAGATTTTTGATGAACTCCAAAAATCATTGCATGAATTACTTTTTATTAGCTTTCTTTTTATCAGATTTTATTGTGACTGTTGAAAGTGGTTTAATTACTTAAATGTACAGATCAGATTGGAACTGAAAAGTGAAAGATGATGAAAAGAAGTTAAGTTGAAATATCCAAACCTAATATTGAAATAAGTTACTTAGAATTGAACCATTAGATTTTATTTGAAGATTGTAATCTATTAATGGGGTTTATAGACTCTTGGCTTCTATTAGTAGTGCTATTCTTGAGGAAATAAACATTTGTATTCTGTATTTTAAAACTTAGCCATATAGAACAAAAGAAAATAAATACTTGTAAGCTTTTTTTCTTCCAATACCATAAAACTGAAACAAAGGATGTAAAATTATAAATAAAAGCTTCCCTTATACCCCCATGCCCATCATTATCCTTCCTAAACCCAGAGAAAAACGCTGTGAACAGATTGGGTGTGTTACCACCAACCCTTACAGAAATTATTTGTTTTTATGCAAATATATGTGTTGCTATTCCCCTCATTCATTCTCAGTAACTTAATTTCTTTTCAGACAGTATATCTTGCCCAATTTTCAGTATCAGTACACACTCATCTACCTTTTATTACCCTTGTAAGCAGAATTGTTTCTTTTTCATGATTGTATAGTGTCCTGTTGTATGCCTACTGTAATTTATTTAAACAGTCTCCTGTTTGTGAACATTTAGGTTTTTTGCATTTAACACAACATTACCATGAAGATTCCTATATATATTTCTTGGCATGGCTTTGCATAAGATAAATCATAGCAGTGGAATTTCTGACTCAAACAATACATTTATTTTACTTGAATTTTCTTGATTTTGAGTTAGGTTAAACATTTTCTCATGTTTATTGTCAGATTTTGTGTTTTGTTGAATGACCTGGTCATATCCTTACACATTTTCCTAAAGACTGACTCCTTTTTCTTCCATTGGTTTATTCATATTACTAGAATTCTGTGTGTTATGATATTAGTTCTTTATCACTGTATTAACAGATATTTTCCTAATTTATCCTTTGATTTTTATTTTATTTCTATTTGCTTACTGTTTTGCTATTCATTGGTGTTTAATTTTCACATACTTAACAGTTCTTATGGACTTTGTGTTTTACATTTAGACCTTTATGTAAAATCATAAAAGTGTTATTTTATTCTAGTACTTTTATAATTTCATTTTGTGTAGTTAAATTAATGATACATGCGGAATTAACTTGGTAGAAAGAGAGAAACAGAGATCTAGCTTTAGCCAGCAAGTTGCTTGAAACATCATTTATTTGGAAATGCATGTTTTTGCCCAATAATTTGAAATGTCTTGATTTTATAAATATGTTTGGATATATAGGATTTTGTAAAATCCTGTTGCACTTTGGTCAGTTTCTGGAATCTGTATGCTTTCTATTGATATGTCTGTATATAACTTCCACTAGCACCAGACTTTCATGCCTGCATCTTTATAAACTGTATTAATGTCAGCTAGGGTAGTTCTTATTCTCCTTTCATAGTTTATATTATCACTTATTTTTATATAAATCTTATTATAATTTTGTCAAATCACTTTTTCCCTTCCACAAAACAAATTAACAAATACCATCTTGGAATCACATTAAGAGTTCGTGTATAAAAATAGGATAGAAGAGTAAAATCTTTATTTTAATGAATTTTTATATCCAAGAATAAGAACTACCCTAGCTGACATTAATACAGTTTATAAAGATGCAGGCATGAAAGTCTGGTGCTAGTGGAAGTTATATACAGACATATCAATAGAAAGCATACAGATTCCAGAAACTGACCAAAGTGCAACAGGATTTTACAAAATCCTATATATCCAAACATATTTATAAAATCAAGACATTTCAAATTATTGGGCAAAAACATGCATTTCCAAATAAATGATGTTTCAAGCAACTTGCTGGCTAAAGCTAGATCTCTGTTTCTCTCTTTCTACCAAGTTAATTCCGCATGTATCATTAATTTAACTACACAAAATGAAATTATAAAAGTACTAGAATAAAATAACACTTTTATGATTTTACATAAAGGTCTAAATGTAAAACACAAAGTCCATAAGAACTGTTAAGTATGTGGAAATTAAACACCAATGAATAGCAAAACAGTAAGCAAATAGAAATAAAATAAAAATCAAAGGATAAATTAGGAAAATATCTGTTAATACAGTGATAAAGAACTAATATCATAACACACAGAATTCTAGTAATATGAATAAACCAATGGAAGAAAAAGGAGTCAGTCTTTAGGAAAATGTGTAAGGATATGACCAGGTCATTCAACAAAACACAAAATCTGACAATAAACATGAGAAAATGTTTAACCTAACTCAAAATCAAGAAATATTCGGATTTTCCAGATACTGTTATATGCAAGTAATTTCTACTCTTCCTCTCTAATATTTGATGCTTCTTTTTTTTAATAATTTATAGTTTCTTAAAATATGACCCACTTTACCACTAGTTTTGCAAATTTATTTGCATAATTTATGCTATTAATTTTTCTGAATCTGTGGTTATGTCCCTTTTTCATTTGTAACTCAAGGAATTGAAGTTTAAATGGCCCTACTCACTACAGTAAATAGTAAAGTTACTCTTTTCCTCAATATTCTGATCTTTGAAGTTAGCAAATGCTTCCATGCAGTTAATTTGTATGTTTTATCCTGCTTTTTTTTTTAAACTTCTTTAATAAAAAAGTCTACTGTATCAGCCTTCTAAAGCAACCTTACTATGAAGTCACTTGTTAGCTTTCTTCTAAATTGAATAATTTTAGTTTTTTGATATAGCCTCATGGAATACAGTTTTCTAGAATCTTTATATCCTCTTTTGGAATTTCTTCAAGAGATCTAACATTTTTGTCTAAATTCTCAAGGAATCTTAGTCACAGTTACATTGCTTGCCTTTAATAAATAATAGTCTAGCCTGATATACATTTTAAATAGCCAGAGTAATTCCATTTTCAGAGCACATTATATTGAGAATATTAAGCCTATTTTGTTTATGTAGTTAACTTTATATTTTGTGAGACAAAGAACTGTTGATCACATCATGTGCAGACAATGTTTCAGCAGCCTTGAAAGAGAAAGTCTAGTCCGTGGGCTGGTTCTGGGGTTTCCTGTCTTTCCAGAAATAATTTGCTTCCTAATTTTGAATGAATTATGAGATTGGCAAAGAAAAGCATGTTTGTAAGGCAGATATGACAATTATAGGGATGAGGCAAAGTGGGAGCTAATAGTAGTTTATATGATGCATATGTTTAAATATGTATTAGTGTTTACATGTGTTTTTGTACAGATATGACCAAATACTAATCTGTTTTCCAAGACAGAATTAATGTGATTGTTTAATACTAACTTCAATAGGTTTTACTTCAATTCAGTTCAGTCGCTCAGTCGTGTCTGACTCTGCGACCCCATAAACCGCAGCACGCCAGGCCCCCTGTCCATCACCAGCTCCCGGAGTTTACCCAGACTCATGTCCATTGAGTCGGTGATGCCATCCAACCATCTCATCCTCTGTCGTCCCCTTCTCTTCCTGCCCCCAGGCCCTTCCAGCATCAGGGTCTTTTCAGTTAAACTTTGTAAAATAACAATATCTTCTAAAACTAGCAGTAAATGCCAGTATAGCTGCAGTTGAGTAATCGTGAATGAAGTAGTACAGAAAGGTGCTTTTTAAGAAGGAGCAGCAATGATTTTGTGAATATTCAACTTTCTGACAATATGTTTACTGTGTAAGTGTGCTAATGAATTTGCCCCCTTGAGAAGGGTTTTTAGAGGATCAGTAAAGCATTATTTGCATTAGAATAGGATATTATCAACTTTCTCATTCTCTCACCTTTCTTTTTTAGGTCATGGAAAACGGAAGATTTGCAAAATACAAATATTTTACCCATGTCATGATCAATAAGACAGACATGTTAATGATTACCAAAAGGTAACCTCCTTTCTCTAGTATAATTTGATAACAGATTAACTGACAATCACTCATGAAGTGAAGCAGTTGTTATTTGCATCTTATTCCACATATTTAACACTGATTCATAGTAACTATGGGGCTTCCCTGGTGGCTCAGTTAAAAAATCTGCCTGTAATGCGGGAGACCTGGTTTCGATCCCTGGATCAGGAAAATCACCTGGAGAAGGGAATGGCAACCCACTCCATTACTCTTGCCTGGAGAATCTCATGGACAGAAGAACCTGGTGAACTCCAGTTCATAGAGTCACAGAGTCAGATGCAACTAACACCTCACTTCATAGTAACTGTGATTCTCTTGCTCTGCAAGCCTCGTGCCTAAAACTGTACATGCATACAAATAAATGCATAACCATGCACAAGCATGACTTTAAGTTACTTTTATTGGTTTCAACCAATTAAGTGTATATAGAAATTCCCCATAAAACTATGCTCTAAAGGGTGGGCAATACCATTCTTTTCACCTCTCTGAAAAAGTGTACAATTTCAGGTTACCCCAGAAGTCAATCATCTTCTGGTGGTATCTCATCATTAGAATATATAGAGAGACTCACTCACATAGATGGGTGTACCATTGGAGACAGATTAGTTTTTATAGCCAGATCTTCACATTGGCCTGTAGACAGTAAAGGGAAAAATATACAGTGGCATAGCCTTGGAACAAGTGTTCACAGGAGCTATTGTTGATATTATAAAACCTGGGGAAAGAATAAGCAAGTGCAGTTTTAAGATGGATTTCTGGATGGTCACTTTCACTTTTCACTTTCATGCATTGGAGAAGGAAATGACAACCCACTCCAGTGTTCTTGCCTGGAGAATCCCAGGGACAGGGGAGCCTGGTGGGCTGCCGTCTATGGAGTCGCACAGAGTCGGACACGACTGAAGTGACTTAGCAGCAGCAGCTGTTTTTCACTTTGAGCACTATTCCATTCCATTCTGGATAGTAGGGAGTGAAAATGTAGCTGAGGAGGAGAAATACAACTAAATAGAAAGGAGTGGCCTACTGATTGATGCGGGTTTGTTCCCTGCCAAAAGGGTGAATTTATATAAGCATCTTGTTGGTTCAAGTTGATTATTGAACTTAGCAATCATTCTTAATGTTTTTAATCCTAATAATTTCTGAGCCCCAAATTTATAACACTATCTTAATTTTCTTATTTAAAGAATAACATAAAGTAGAAAACTCACCGTATTTAGAAGGTATAGATGTGAGAGCCAATATTCTTTCCATCTCAGATAATAGTCCCTCTTTTCCTAGAGGCAACTTGCTTTTGTTTGTTTTGTGTCCTTGAAATATTCTATGCCTGGGCAAGCAAAAATCTGCTTCTAAAGCATATGTCTGCCTGTATAGGCAGGTTGTGGCTATTGTTCAGTTGCTAAGCACTGTTTGATTCTTTGTGACCCCATGGACTGCAGCACACCAGACTCCTCTGTCCTTCACTATCTCCCGGAGTTTGCCCAAAATTCATGTCCATTGAGTTGGTGATGCTATCTAACCATCTCATCCCCTGCCACCTCCTTTTCCTTTTGCCTTCCATCTTTCCCAGCATCAAAATCTTTTCCAGTGAGTCAGCTCCTTGCATCAGCTAAAAGTTTGGAGCTTTAGTTTCAGCATGAATCCTTCTAGTGAATGTTTAGGGTGATTTCCGTTAAGATTGACTGGTTTGATCTCCGTGCTGTCCAAGGGACTCTCAAAAGTCTTCTCCAGCACCACAATCTGAAAGCATCAAGTTTTTAGCACTCAGCCTTTTTTATGGTCCAACTCTCAAATCTGTCCATGACCATAGTTTTGACTATATTGACTTTTGTTGGCATAGTGATGTCTCTGCTCTTTAATATGCTGTCTAGGTTTGTCATAGCTTTTATTCCAAGGAGCAAGCATCTTTTAATTTCTGCAGTCACCATCTGCAGTGATTCTGGAGCCCCCCAAAATAAAACCTGCCACTGCTTCCACTATTTCCCCTTCTATTTGCCATGAAGTGGTGGGACCGTATGCCCTTATCTTAGTTTTTTGTATAGGCATACACATACATATCTTAATGTAAATGGGAATCTATTATAACACCATTCTGTACCTTAAGTCTTTACTTAAGGCCTATGTCTTAAAGAGTATTCCATGTCCGCATATGGGAATCTTTCTTAATTTGTAAATGACTGCCTAGTATTCATTTAGAAATATGTACTATAATGTACACCTAAGTTGTTTCTGAACTTTTATATTTAAAGACCAGTGCTTCAGTCATTTTTGTTCATAGCAGCATTTAGTCATGTTTCGTTAACCATTCTCCCCATTGACTAAGGGAAGGGTGACTCATCAGAATTTTACAAGAGTTATTTGCTAAATTTATTATTTCCACATCTTGCAGCATTTTAGAAATAACTTTCTTCTCAACATAGTGGACCTCTTTAAATGTGGTCATATAAACCTTGACAGTAAGTGTAATGAGTTAGTTTATTGAAAAATGATATTTATATTTAGGGTGTACTTTCTTTCCAAGTTTTGCACTTGAAGATAAAGGATCTTTGAATCAGGAGAGGAAATACTAAGTATCTGCAATAAAATTAGCTTAGCTTTGGTTTTTCACATGGTTGTAGATACTCTGGAAGACCAGTAGGTCTATTCCAACAGTCTCTATAATCTGATTGGTGAAAGAAGGGATCAGAGACAGAAGATGGAGATGAAAGAAACAAATCTTGATTAACTGTCTTTTTTTTTCCCCATTCTAGCCATGTATCAACTGTTTCTTTAATTCAGTCCCTTAACTTAAAGTATATGCCACTTAGAGAAACCTCTGATTGTACCTACAATTGATGTTTCAGCCAGAAAGACAACTTGGGGAAGAAAGGCCTTTGAAGGAAGAATTAAATAGAATTATTATAAACAGAATTATTTGCATCTCTTGATTTCTTTCCTCAAAATAATTGGGGAGAACAAGAATTACTTTTAAAAATCTCTTTCTGATAAAGTTTGTTAAATATATCTTATGGAGCGTTAGCAACAAAAGCATTTTTTTCTAAAGCACTAATTCCATGGAAGTTCTCCAAAATATTGCTTGGTAACTGTTTCTCTTAACTTTTTCCTATTTCTTAAAAAATTTCTAATATATTTCACTTTATAAGTACTTTATTTTTTCTAATATAAGTATGTCATGCTATACATTCCCTACTAAACGTTGCTATAGATTTCATGTTTTCATTCTCATTTAGTTCAGTTATTTTCTGATTTCCTTTGAGATTCTTTGACCCATGTATTTTGTTTTAGAAGTATTCTGTTAAGTAAACATTTGGAAGTATCCTTATTTCTGTTACTTGTTTTCTGGTTTAATTTCATTAAACATACTGAGAACATGTTTTATTTCAGTTCCCTTAAATTCATTATAGTCTTTTATGACCTCGAATGTTGTGTCTCTTAGTGAATGTTCTACATGCCCTTGCAAAAAAGGTGTATACTGCTTTATTATATTATTGGATGTAAATCCTTCAATTTTTAAAGTGGATTCTTTTTTCTCTTTTTGAGTGGTGTATTGTTTGTAACAAAAGGAACATTTGGACAGCTTACTTGTGAGTGGCAGTATAGTTTTGATGAGTTTACCAAAGAGCCATTCATTGTTCATGAGAGAAGACTGCGCATCGAAGCAAAGGTATGTTGAGTAGAATTTTTTTAACACTCGGTGCTGAAAACAACACATTAAAATAGTCTTGACCTCTGTAATATTTCTACCTCTTTTATAGATGTGGCTTTATCTTCATATGATTTTTCTTTGCACCTGCTGTCTTACTGAGGCTTAAAGAAACTTAGGCCAAGAAGAAATGCACTTTTGTTCTCTCACATTGACAACATTTGTGGGTCCTCATTTCATACTCAGTAACAGAACCGTACCTTCCTCGTTGCTATCTAAGGCACTAAAGCAAGAGATTTGTATACCTCAGAATCCCTGGCAGTTGCCTACAGAATGTTTTTCCCTGAAATGCTCACTAAAGGACACTTGAGAAGTTTTCACTCTAACAGCTTGTTGTCAATAGTTCTTTTATCTTTTTATAGATATTATCTTCCTATTTCAATTGTAATCTTCTTGAATCCAGACCATTTCTCTGATTTGTAGCAGCTAGTGCAGTACCCGGTACTTGGATGTTGATATAAAATACAGAAAATTGCTAGTCATTTGGTAAATCATCAAGAGTCTCAATATCCATCATAAGTTGTATTGACTATTCTCAGTACTATAGGTGATACAAAGAAATATATTTGACCCCAAGGTATTTACTAGATACCATGTGGAGAAGGAAATGGTAACCCACTCCAGTATTCTTGCCTGGAGAATCCCATGGACGGAGAAGCCTGGTAGGCTACAGTCCACGGGGTCACAAAGAGTCGGACACGACTGAGCAACTTTTCTTTCTTTCTTTTTTTATGTGGAGGGCCACTTTGGCAGTGGCTATATTAATCCAGAAATATGTGATTCAGGCCAGGTTAGTTTTGTCCATTGTTATTTTTGTTTTGTTTGGTTTTGAGGGTTTTAATTAGTTCATATAACTGAGAAGTCCAAGTCTATATCTTGTGGATTAATTATGCTCTAATGACATCATTAGTATTTATTCTCTCCCCTTCCTCTCCTCCTTCATTCTGTCCATCATTCCCGCCCCCATCTCTAGGTTCTACTTTCTTCATTGTGGGCTTCATTCTCAAGCAGTCTATCCTTTGGTGACACTGTGACCAGGAGAAGTTCCAGGCTCATATCCTACTAGCTCAGCACAATGAAAGCTTCTCAGTGGTCTCACTGGGCCACCTTTGATCACTTGCTTGTTCCTCAACCAGTCACGTTAGGCAGTTGGCCAGGGGAGGGTCAGAGGATCAGTATGGTGCTACCAAGAAGGAAGGGTCAGCTCTATATGAAGTTTGGGCAATAAGACATGGTGAGAAGTAGTTACCCAGAGGTGATTGAAGAAATTGTTACTGGAAGAAGGGGCATTGGACATAGTCAGAAACAACAGATTTCTTCTAGGCTAGCCTACAGAACAGAACTGTGCCTAGGTCCTATGCTTAACTAGTGAAGACCATTAGTTCAATCTTACCATTCATTTCAAAGACATGGGGCAGCTCTTAAGTAGACTGGATGTTAGTTTTTTAGCATCTTAGTCCAGTTTACCCACTGAGAATTTCTCTGATTCACTCAGAAAACGAAAGACCCTGTGGCCACTTAGGAAATAATGGGTAGCCCCAGATCAGTTCAGTTCAGTTCAGTCTCTCAGTCGTGTCCGACTCTTTGCGACCCCATGAATCGCAGCACACCAGGCCTCCCTGTCCATCACCATCTCCC